>PITA01003992.1:0-130097 GCA_004023965.1 Spilogale gracilis
CTATGTCTGTTCCTCTATTTGGGCCATTCCTCCTTTTCCTCTTTTATACAACTGACTCCACTGAGCCTTCAATATGGAGTTAGTGTTAATTCTCTTGGAAAGCCTTCTCTGAACCTGCCACCCAAAATAGTCCAAGGATTCCTGCTGTGTGTTCCAGACACCTGAATCTCTATCAGTAAATTTACCTCAATTTTTTTTTGTAATGGCTTGTGAATTTGTCATTTCATTTTCATAGTATGCCCAAGAACTAGCACAGTGTGTGGCCTAAAGAAAGTTCCATATATTTATCAAATAAGCTACAGCTGACAACATTATCTCACTGAGCCACAAATATGATTTAGTCATTTTTCTCTCTTAAAAAAAATCAGTCATTCCTCATGGACTATAGGATCCAACACATTTTTATGAAACATTTTTCAATTTTTCAGAATATATCCACAATCTCACCTTTATATTCCCTCTCACTCTTGCATCCAAATTTTCTGTCTGTACAGAAACATCTTTTTCTTACATTGGTTAGTGATATATATTCTATTCAGCATTGCATCCTTTTGAGGTAACATTTTACTCCAGCTTCTATTGCCACAACCAGCTGTGCTAAGGTGTGCCCTGACCACATCTGGTAACCACTGCATAGCATATCCCTGATGTCCTCCAACAGGGTTTCTCTGCCCCCTGCACTTGAGGTACCTATGGGAATCTGTTCAGTCAGAGGAGAGAGGCAGCCGGGACCAATTTTGATCACTAGGGGTAGGGAATAGACCCCTGCTCTGGAGTGGATGAGTCTAGAGTACAATCTATACTCTCCTCTGAAGGTTTCAAGAAGGCTGGAGCTCCAGTTTGCCATGGTAGTGACAAGCTCAGGAATGCATTTTTGGAGTGGTGTCTCTTCCTCCTCACTTTATACTTCCTTTTCGTCCACTCCAGCCCCACATAATTATACAAAATAGACTAGCTACAAGGCAAACCTTATCTCGTTTTGGAAAACCCCAAGGTTTAAATATCATAATAAGCAATGCATACTTTTACTCTAATGGTTACCTCTGCTTGGAATTCTTCTGACCCCCAGGCCACCCAAGACCATTTTCTTCAGGGGCTTCTTTTTTATCATCCAACCCTAACATGAACAGTATCCTGATGGTGAAGTGTTCCTTGACCCAGACTTAACTGCTCTGTCCTTTCAGGTTTCCTTTTTTAAGATCTACTCATTTATTTTATATATATATAGAGAGAGAGAGAAAGAGTGCCTGCATGAGTGAGCGAGTTGGGGGAGGGGCAGAGTTTGAGAGAAAATCTCCAGCAGACTCCCCATTGAATGTGGAGCCTGATATGGGGTTCAATGTGAGGATCGATCCCAGACCCTGAAATCACGACTTGAGCCAAAATCAAGAGCCAGGTACTCAACCAAGCCAACCAGGTGCCCCTCTGTCCTTTCAGTTCTGATTGGATTTATACACATTTCTGTTCTATTTAACATTGAAGTCACATTTTACAAATCTATGAGAAAATGAAAATTACATATATTCAGTCATTTTGCTTAAATGTGTTTATAAAATACTTTTAACAAGTGCTTGCATATATAGGTATTTAGAGAAAGATCAAAGATAATGAAATTTTCTATTATTGATATTAAATTCTATATTAAATAAACTCTATATGTTTCTTTTAACTCAAGCTGAACTTATATGTAGGATCTATTTTGCACTGAGCAATATTTTACACTGATTATTTGGTGACTAGTTCCACTAAGGAGTCACTTTTTACCTGTTAGAATACAAGGTATTTTTTCCCCATGGCTAAGGGAGAGAGGGCCCTCCTGAGTCATTTTCAGGAGCTCTGGTGGCTTTAGAGGGAGTTGAAGGTAAGGTTGGCAGAGCCAGAAGTAGATGAAGTATAGTCCCAAGTGCTGCACCCGGGACACTAGCTGAGGAGTTATTTTCATGTCAT
Source organism: Spilogale gracilis (assembly GCA_004023965.1). Taxonomy (NCBI): domain Eukaryota; kingdom Metazoa; phylum Chordata; class Mammalia; order Carnivora; family Mephitidae; genus Spilogale; species Spilogale gracilis. The sequence continues at coordinate 1,948 of PITA01003992.1, forward strand.
TTGGGAATGCTCACATAATGTTGCATGGGGCTCCATGTGACCTTGTGTGACAGAGAGTGAAAGGGACTAGTGTCCCCACCTCTTCCACATTGCCCTGATGATCTAGTGGAACAGGGCAGAACAAAAACACAGACCATGAAGGGAGAGACCCACGCTTAGCAAACTGGAGACTTCTCTGGTATCAAGGGCTATGTGTGAAGAACTATTTATTTTCACCAAAGCAGGAAGAAAGAAAAGCTGTAAGAAAAGCTGCAGCTCAGCCCAATACTTTTCACTTGCATATGACTCCCTAGCCCCAAGACGACCCCCACTCTCACAGCTGACTCATGTCTTTACACATCTCATAAGCTCTTCCAGGGCTCCCCCTTTCCTTGAGCCTGTCATTCAGGGTCTGCCAGCCAGACAGACTGGGTTCTTCCCTAAAAGTTTTTGGGTTTTTGGGTTCTTCCCTAAAAGTACCTGTGGACCTCCTGAGCTCCTGTCTACTCCTCTCACTGGGACCTATATATCTGTCCCCCTCTGCCATGAGGCCTGCTGGCTGACCTTTAGGAATAGCTCTCCAAGGGCCACTGGAAATATTTGGGGCCAAGATCCTTACTAAATAAAAACAAAGTCATGTTTACACAAAAAAAGTTCAATTTCAATAATGATTTTTCGTATCACTCTAGATACCAAGTCTGGAGAGGTCCAAACTCTGAGGACATACTTAATGATATTTATTCCCCAGAGGTCCTACTTTGGTGACAGGAGAAGAGATTAAAAATATGTTTTTTTTTCAAATTTCCTAGCTCTGTGAGAAATGATATATAAAGATCAGGTGCGACTTTCTTAATTCTAAACTGAACATGAAAATTTTGTTTTGGCTTTAGACTAGATGGCTATTTTAACCTTAAAATTTAATATAGAATGATTCCTTCTGGGTAAGTAACATGAGTCTATGGCTGTGTCTTCTTTTACTGCCTCTGTTAATTGGTACTTTTTAACTTCTCATGTAAAACCACTTGTAAGGCTACATTTAATGTAGAAAACCTGCATGACTCCTTAAATTATGAAAATCTTATTCCTCAAAAGTCAATAATCTCAGGGCCCTATGAATTTATCATAAATATTAAGCTTTGAATAATGTAAGCTGATCTTCCCTGATGGGATTTCATTCCTGTCTTCCTCACACAACATATTAGAACTGCCAGTGATTCTTTGGAATAAGCCCCAGTGGATGAAAGGGGTTGGGGGGGGGGTCCTTTGGATGTTTGATGCTTTGCTGGAATGTGAGCCCCTCTAACCAGTCAGCTTGTCTACTAAAATGGCCTTGTTAGTCTCATAGGAAGACTCTTAATTACTCCTCAGCACGGTTTTTAACTGAGCATTTTGTGAACCAAAGTACTTCAGATTAGAAGTTTTAGTTTTAGGAATGACATTGTATTGTTTGGCAATATTAGTTATTTAAGGTTCTTACCACAAATTATATTTTTGGTGAGATCATTTGAGATCTGTAAATACCACAGAGAATATTTTAACATAATACTACTACAATATAATAATAGTAGTAATAATAACAATGAATGCTTCATTATAGAAGCTCAAATACAGATCTTATTTAAAACAAGAAAGAATATTTTAATAATTTGTCCATGAACTGGCATTTTTCAAAACTAAAAGATAATGATTTTTGCAAAACAGTAACGTATTATGAACACCAGGTTGGGAGAGAATGTATGTTTTAAGTTTTTCTTTTTTTCCTTCTTTTTATAAGTTAAGTGGTAAAGTCTGGAAAAGGCTACAAAATAATCCTTTCAGTGTTCCCAGTATTTACTGGGGTATAGTATCCAGCTACAACTTAAAATTTATCATTAGGGCTCTTAATGACTAATTGAACGAAGCAACCTAAGTCAAAATAGTTGGTACAAGTTTGTCTGCAGAAGTAAAGGCTCCAAGACAATGATGCCGATTGTCTTTTCCACTACCAAGGAGAAAACCCTCTGCTTTAGACTCTCAAGGGCATGACTACGGTTCTTTGCGAAACTGCCTCATCTCCAAAAGGCCCTATGTAGTAAAAGGATAGATGCTAGCAGCTCTGGATTTCCTCAGCAGGAGAGCTGAGGCTGGAATGAGCCTTAAAAGCATCTGGAATGAACTACATGTTCACAGTGAGAAGGATCTTGACTTACTGAATTTGGATTGCTTGAGGCAGTGGAATATCTTATCTTAAAAATACTCTTTACTCACTTGGATGAGACCACTTAACTAAGAAGCATTGCCCTAGGTTGTACCTTTCAAACTTTGGTGGGCAAAAAAATTATCCAGGGAGTTCTTTTAAATATTCTGATTCATAAAATTGGGGATAAGGCCCAGGAACCTGAGACTAGGGCAGGGGGCCTCCCTTAGAGGCCAAGGCTGTGCCTCTCATAGGGGAGTGATTTAAAATGACATCCAGTGACAGCATTACCCCCCAAATTCATCTTTAAATGGCTTCTGTACCTTAACTGAAATTTAATGATTTCTTCCTGGGCATTTAAGAGGTTTTTTTGTGAACTTTTTTATTTGTTTTTCACTGTTTTTCTTACTTTTTAAAAAAAGTTTTAATCAAAGGATTTAAAGATTCAAAGAATTCTAGAACTTGTATCAAAGAGAGAACTAGAGCACTAGAGGGCTGTTCTCCTTCCTGCCTTTTCCACACCTCCATTTGCCTTGTGCCAAGGGCAACCATTTTCATTCTTCTTACCCAGTTACTTTACATCTATAGTAGCATAACTAAATAATATTCTTCTATTATATTATCTGCTGATTTTTTCAGCCATAATCATTATTCATTGAGTTCCTTTCTGACCCCACCCTCTCTCACAGAAGCAACTTGCCTGTCCTACCACCCCCATTCTCCCAATATAATCGTGCCGTAATCTAGATTGCTTACATATTCCCGCAGTTTTTTTCCTAGACCTAAGAACTGACTGATTTGAAGTGCTTCATTCAGTGTTTTTATCAAATTAATTCTTCTCCAAACACTTCATCTATTGTCTGAATTTCCTCTCAATCTATCCCGATGCATCTGGAACAACATCACTTATATCTTCATGAAGACATCTCCTGTCTCCCAGAGCTTTATGACGTGTTCCAGCCTGGGCCGTTGGTCTCTACACTGCTGCACAGTTGTTCCCCTGGGATCCCTTGCCCCAACTCGTCCCTTTGTTTCTGTCCAATGTTGGAGCTCCTGCATCCTGTGTTGGACGTCTTCCTCTTTCCTCACTTTAAGTTCTCATTTTCGAAGGACATATCCCCAGCTTTCTGCATAGCAGATGCAAAGAAGATTGAGGCTTTGAAAATATACATGTCTGAAAATGCCTTTAGTTTATCCTAAGAGGACTGCTTTTCCGCACTTTAGAGCTATCTGGTACATATAATTCCTGAATCTTTTGATATTTTTGTGGTACAAACTGAGTTTTGTTTTACGTGCTTATGTGTTTGTTTTTGAATTTTCATATTGCCATTTAAAATTCTATTCTTTATTGGGTATAATAATTCCCACATTGTATGCCTATTTTCTTTGCAGTTTCTAAATTGTTTTGTTGTAATCTAGTCTATTATTTTCTCCATCTTTGTAGGTTTTTGGCTTTTCCAAAAAAATTCCTTCATTCTAATAAATTTTCTAAAATAAAAGATTCTGGGAAGGAGTAAACATTGATATTGTCTTCTCTCTGTCCTTTCTACCTGGGAGCACCATAGTTTATTCATCTATCTTGACCTCTTAGAACAGCAGTGACCTCTGCTACCCAGATTTTCCTTCTTGAAATATCTTCATTTCTCTTCCAGGACAACATTCTTTTGCAGTTCTCCTTCATCTGGGGCTGGTTCTTTGCCATCACAATGAAAGGCTCATCATTCTTCTCTGCCATTCTTCTCTTTCAATGCTGTGTTCCTCCGGGTTAGTTTTCTCTTTCCTCATTCTTTACTCTCTTCCCAGTCAACATTATGCTTTCCCTTGTTTCAACTAACACTTACTCACCCATGATCCCCAAAATATATGTATTTAATTCTCTCGTCTGAATATCTCTGTAGCTCTCAGCTGATCTTACTACATATATATCTCACAGGCATCTCAGTTTCTGCATTTCCCAAACCTGGCTCATGACCCTTCCTTCTTCCTTAGTCTTCTATTGACCTTTATCCTAATAAATAGTACTGTACAGTGTCCTATCATTTAAGTCAGGATGGGGACCAAGCATCATCCTTGGCATGTCCCTTTTCCTAAAGGTACACCCTGTGATAGGGTTATCATTCATTCCTGTTGTTTACCACCAATATCTCTCCCAAATTTTCCATTCCTGCCACCCATGTCACCACCCTTTTGGTCATCTTGCACCTGGGTGAATGTATTAGCTGACCAAATAATCCTTTCACTTTTATGATTGTTCTTCTCTAAACTTATATGACCCTGGCAATGTCTTTCTGTTGCTTTTTCAGGGAACACCCAAATTCTTAGCTCATTCTAACCTCACCCAACAGCACTTCCCCTCTTGCTTTCTTTACTTGTGTCACCCACAATGGCTTTCTTCTAATTTCCTAAAAATGACAGTTTCCCTTCTGCCATTGGACCACTGTCCATGTTCTTTCTCCTGCAGGAATGTTTTCCTTCCACTCTTCCTCCTTCATCAATTAACACATTCAATTCAACTATCACTTTTTCTGAAGTGCCTTTTCTGACTCCCGACCCCAAGATATATCTGAAGTTCTTTCCAGCTTTCACAAGAGTATGGAATCATCCTTCAGGTCACTTAACACAACTTTAATTATGCATTTATTTGAATTATTTTTATTAACATCCATCTACTCCATTCTTTTGTTTTGTTTTGTTTGTTTGTTTGTTTTTAGAGAAGGAGAGTATGCATGAGCACACAATGGTGAGGGGGGAGACAGAGGGAAAGAGAGAAAGAGAATTTTATGCAGGTTCCATGTCCATTCTGGGGCTTGATCTCACCATCTTGAGATCATGACTTGAGCCGAAATGAAGAGTCAAGTGTTTAACCAACTGAACCACCCAGGTACACACATTAGATTATATTCTTGAAGAATACTTAACAACATATTTGAGGGTATCTGAATTTGGCCTACTCCACTGTCATTTGGTATTCCTGAGAGCAATAAGTAGAAGTGTTTCAATGGCCATTTTAGTGTCCTACAAAGACAAAGAAGAAATGTTTCTAGGTGACTTTAGGTCTTCTTAAGCCACAATCATATAAATACTATCACTTGGTAAAAGAAAATAATTATTATTTTCTTTTAATTAATCTCAAGAGTTGGCAGAAGCTTATTGGTCATATTACTTTCTGCTGTAATAAATTACCACAAACTGGGTGGCTTATAGCAACAGAAGTTTATTTTCTCATAACTCTGGAGGCCAGAAGTCTGAAATAAAGGTGTTGGCACTACCACATTTCCTCTGGAGGCTCTGGGGGACAATCTTTCCTTCCTTCTTGTAGCATTCCTTTTGTCTTCCCTACTCCAGCCTCTGTCTGTACCCTTTCATGAACTTTTCCTCTGTGTTTGCATCGCTCTTATTTATTACAAGAGTACTGTTCAATTTAGGTCCCACACAAAGAATCTAAGATGATCCCATCTTTATATCATTAACTTAATTATAACCACAAAGACCTTTTTCCTAATCAGGTCACATTCACAGGTTTCTAGTGGACATGTCTTTTGGGGGCCACCACTCATCCCACTGCACTGGAGGGTAGCTTGAGTGAAGAGACTCTAGAACTGTAGTTCTTAATGAAGGTGCATTGATAGAAGGTGAAGATTAGAGAAAGCCAGTTGTCCCTCAAAATCTGGGGAGAGGTATAGGGCAAGGTGTGTGTGTGTGTGTGTGTGTGTGTGTGTGCGCGCGCATGTTGTGTGTGTGTGTGTGTGTGTTGTGTGCTGTGTGCATGTTGTGTGTGTGTGTTGTGTGCTGTGTATGGTATTTGGATGAAGCCCCTTGGGTATTCTCTTCCCTAAAGTTAAGAACCTCTGTGTTACAGGGCAAATCTTATTCTCCTCTGGATTTGGTACATATTGTACTTGCTTATGGGGATCCTGGAAGCAGAGAACACTTTCACAATTTTTTAAGGTAATTCTTGAACATAGCTGAAGATGTCTAAAGTGTAAAAAGCTTTTCCACTTTGCCACACATAAGTGTAGCCTCCAGGATACATAAGGACTACAAACGAAGAAAAGGTTGTTACCAAAAAAGATAAAGGTAGTCACACTAAAGAATAAGAAGCAATTAGATAGAAACGAGGGGAAATGAGTATAAGCTGCTTCATGGGAAATTTAGTTTAGCTATTGGAAAGAATTTAGTTTTCATTAAATATTTGCTGAATGTAAATTGAATTGTTAGTGAAAAATGTCCAATCTATGAATGGTATCCTTTAAATCAAGATAGGTTGTCATCCAACCAGTGAAGCAAAGTTGTGTTCCTGCCCAAAAAATGATAAGATGAGACTAGAGCCATGCTTGGCCCGTTGGCCAACAACATCAACATCACCTAGGAATCTAATAGAAATTCAGAATCTTGGGCCTCATCACAAGACCTACTGATTCAGAATCTGTCTTGGAGTAAGGTCCCCAGGTTATTCATATACATATTAATTTTTAAGAAGCCTTGGACTAATTTAATCTCCTATACCTCTGCTTTTGTGAAAAAATGAAATGGAAAAACAAAACAAAACAAACCAAAATGAAATGGGTTTCAAATGAGCTACTCTGTAGCTCATGTGGATGCCTGACTGGTTAAAGCCTGCTCCTTGCTGAGGATCATGAACATTAATTAATTTCCCAGTTTGGATGAAGGTGGTCCCTCTGGGGTTTTGCATCACCAATAGCTGCTAGAAGGAATGCTACACCAAGCAACTAGGAGAATTCTTCAACAGGGACCACTGAAGTTTTCTATTTCATGGGGAGTTTCACTAAGTAGGAAACAGGAGCCCATTCTTAAATAATGGTAATACTGGCCTCTTAGTGAAACACCTTTTCTGGATTAGAGTTCTAAGTAATTTGACTTCCATCCCAGTGTCTGTCCACTGTCCCTGAGTGCACACTACCAGCCACTAGGACCCGTGTGATCATGTCACCTCTTCCTTTTACAAATGGTTGTAGAATCTAAAAAAAAGCCCACTCTCTCTCAGAACAATGGCTATAGAAAAAAGTTATAGGATTCAGTTTAGAATAACTGCACAGACCAACCTGGCTGAACTTGCTTTGCTTAGGAGCTAATCAAATCTGTATCATCATACAAACTTTTCTGCTTGCTTGGCCTTGTTTTAAAAACAATACCTTCTAGCTGTTGGGACTAAATCCAATATTACACAACATAAAGGCGAACCTTTTAGAAAATATTGCTCAGTATAAACATGAACAGTGGAATTAGGCTTCCAACACTAAGCATTTTCATCTTGAAGAATTGCTCAATAATTTTCTGTAGTAGTCATAATTTTAATTAAAACATTTTAATCAGCATGTGCTTAGAGACAGAAGTAGAAAGCCATTCTAAACAAATCCATAGGAGAGAAGAGGTGACAAAGGTCTATTGAAGATAGGGCTCCAAGATGTTTTGTGGTTTGTTCAGAAGAGAAATACTGCAAGTGAAAACAAGAGAGCAATCTTTTCTGCCTTTTACTTTTGACTTAAAATTTATTTTATTTTTTTCAGTGTTCCAAGATTCATTGCTTATACCCCACACCCAGTGCTCCAAAATTTTCTAGACCAAGGTTTTACTCTGTAAGATAATAAGAGAAATAGATTTTGTTGCTGCCATTCATTGTTCCTTAAGCGTTTCTGAAAGAAAATAATTTTTTTTTCTAGTATGAGCAATCCTTACTGAGGAACTAATATTTTCATTCAATTCATTTCTAGAAATACTAGTAATAAATTATGCTTAAAAAACATATTCTAATCCAACTTTTGTAGCAACATGGACTGGACTGGAAGAGATTATGCTGAGCAAAATAAGCCAAGAAGAGAAAGTCAAGTATCGCATGGTTTCACTTACTTGCGGAGCATGAGGGGTAACCTGGAGGACAGTGGGTGAAGGAAAGTAAAGGGGAACTAGGGTAATCCAGGGAAAGAAACGAAACAACAGAGACTTTGGACACAGAAACAAACTGAGGGACTTGGAGGGAGGAGGGTGGAGGGATGGGAGAGCCTGGTGATGGGTACTGGGGACACCTAAAGCGTGGAGCACTGGGTGTGGGGGATGGGGAATGAATCTTGGAACATTGGAAAAAAAATTTTTAAGTAACAATAAAAAACAAACAAACAAACATATTTTAGTCCTCTAATTATCTGACTTAAAAACTATAGAGAAAAAAGCACTTATAAACAATTTTTGAGTTCCCATGTGTTTTGTCTTTTAAAAAATTTCTGTATATTAAAATGGGCCCCAGAAACTGGTTTTACAGCAAAGCGAAAAGGCTAAGAACTCATTTTATTACTAGATTAAACTGGTTTGAGTTCTCATTAAGTCGTTTTCTAGCTGTGTGACTGTGGGCAAATTATCAAACCTCTCTGTGCTTCACAGATCTCATTTAAGAAAGAGGGGAAAAAATGTTATTACTTACACAATACAATAGGGCTGTTTTACAGATTAAATGAAAAAAATATATAAAGTACTTGGTACAACAGTACTTAGTAAGGATCAATATCATCTAATTACTACTATTTTGATCACTCACAATACTTAAGATAATAGACACACAAGAGACAAGTTTCTCCAAGTACAAAGAAAGTTAATTAACCAATATATTTTAACAAATGCTATGTTTCAGTTTCTGATGTCAAAGCTATGTAATAAATTAATTTCTTTAAGACTTATGCCAAAAAAGCTATTTGTCATAAAGAAAAAGAACTACCTTGAGAAAGGCTAACTTAAGGTTGAATAAAAGACTTGAAGCTGAATAGAATTTAATTATTTAATTATATTCACTGTAGTTATATTTAAGTTAATACAGTTCAAGAATTTCATTTATAAAAATGAGATGCTCAGTAAATAAAATTTAAAAACATAGATTATTAATATATTTTCAACATTTTCTACATGCCAGACACAGATTACATAGGTTATCTTTGTTAATCATCACAACAAGCTTATGAGCTAGATATTCATTTTATAGATAAATAAACTAAGTATTAAAGTTATATAACTTGCCTAAGGTCTCACAGCTAATAGGGTATGGGGAAGTTTTCAAGCCCAGAAATCTGGCACTGACCTAATATCCATAAATTAACAATCAGAAATGATTATTGAGCAATCATTCAATATTACAAATGACTAACCCCCAAATATGCATATCCTGATATTCAGTTAATTAAAGTTGATTGATATACTATACTTAAATAAAATAAAGGTAGATAAATTTTGATTCCTCTTTCCTCTTCATTGGGAGTTTCTTCTTTTAGTTTTTATTATGGTTTGCTTTCTCCAACTATCTCACTTTCTACATCATCTTACTGTTTTGGTACTATTTCTTAGTTTCAAACTTCAGTGTTAGTTTGTGATAGTCTTTTTTTTATTATTTTATTTTTTCAGTGTTCTAACATTCATTGTTTATGCACCACACCCAGTGCTCCATGCAATACGTGCCCACCTTAACACTCACCACCAGGCTCACCCATCTCCCCAGTCCCCTCCCTTCCAAAACCCTCTGGGAACTACTACATGGGCTGATACCTGTTTGCTTCGCAATGCCCAATCCTGACTCCCCATCCTGGCCTCTCACGCTACCCTCCTAGGATGCCGTTATGAGTTGAATTGTGCCCCTAAAAAGATATGTTGAAGTCTTATCCCAGCACCTCAAAATGTGACCTTATTTGGAAATAGGGACCTTGCAAACATAATTACTTAAGATGAGGTGTAGGAATTCAGCAACAATTTTGGGGAGATGGCCAGAGAGGGTCTTCCTTATACCTCCAACAACTCCAGATACCAGTTGGGTGTCCTACAGTTCAACTTAAATCTGCACTATCTACCCAGAGATGGTGCCAGATCCCACAGGTTAAGGGCTCAGTCCAACAAGACTGTCCCCCTCAACCCCTACTCAGATGCTAGTCTCAAGCCCAGGTTATCACCCGTGCTTCTGACTGACCCACTATAAACTAGAGGTTCCCCAAACCCTCTCCTTCTGTTCAATTAATTTGTTACAGCAATTCACAAAACTCAGGGAAATATTTGACTTGCTAGATCACCAGTTTATTATAAAAGGATATAATTCAGGGATAGCCAGGTGGAAGGGATGCATAGGGCAAGGCAAGGGGAAAAGGAACAGGAGTGAAGCCTCCATGACCTCTCCAAGAGTGCTATTCTCCCCAAATCTGCATGGGTTCACCAAGCGGGAAGTTCCCTAAACCCCATACTTTTGGGTTTTTGTGGAGACTTCATGACATAGTCACGATTGATTAAATCATTGGCCATTGACAATTGATTTAACCCCTAGCCACTCCCCTTTGCCCAGAAGTTAGGGGTTGGGAAGTGCTGAAAATTTCAACAATCACAAGGTTGGGTCCTTTGACAATGAGCTTCCATCCTTAGGGACCTCTAAGATTCACCTCATTAACATAACAAGAGACCTCTTTCTGTCATCACAGGGAATTCCAAGGGTTTTAGTTCTGCCAGAAATTGGTCAAAGACCAAATATATATATATAAATCATAATATCACAGGTCATACTAGCGTAGAATGGGTCTTTAATCCAATAGGACTGGTATCTTTATAAGAAGAGGAAAATTTGGATGCACACAGAGAAATACACCGGGGGAATGCCATGTGATGCCAGAGGCAAAGACTAGGGAGACTGCATTTGCCAGTTGAGTAACGCCAAGGATTTACAGACACCACAGAGAAAAGTCTCAGAGGGACTATGCCCTGCTGACACCTTGATTTTGGACTGTTGGTTTCCAGAACTGTGAGAGAATATGTTTCCAACATTTTGTCCCAGCCACTTTGTAGTACTTTCTTACTACAGCCTGAGGAAACTAATACAGGTGCTACCAAGATATGTCATCCCTTTGGACCTAGGACCTTCAAATTTTCAAAACTGAAAATTAGCTAATATGAGAGTTAGCATAGAAGCTAATCTAAACATGATACTCTATCTTGTCAGATAACACAGTTCTTTTTCAACAATTCCTTTTCATGAAAACATTTTCTCCCACACCCTCTAATTTAAAGAAGCAACTCTGATGTGAGGACTCAAGCTGAAAGGTGAGAGAGCTGTACTAGAAGAAGCAGGAGGGAAATGTCTTGGAGCTAGTCTTGACTACTGTTCTTCTAGCATTTTTCTTTTAAATTCACATGATCCATTTCTAATGCTCTTCCCTAACCCTTACTGTGCTTAAGTACAAGGATCAGAGACGAGCCTCCAATGTCTTACATCACAAGGCCTGGATTATAGTCTTTTTTTGCACCTCTTCCTCTAACACCACCTTCAATATATACAGAGACAGCCAGGCCTTGTTCTTCTTTCACCTCCTTAACTTGAGCTGCTCTGACTCCTATTCCGCGGGAGTGGTCACCAGACAAGATCGAAGTCTTGACATCATCATAGTTCAGAATCATTTCCAAAATCTTGTGTTTTAAAATAACCCCTCCTTTAAATTCTCTAAATCCCTTATTAAAACAAAAAAATGTGCTGGTGTTATCCTGATTTCAAGCTCTCTACCCCCTCCCTAGAGCCTGAGAGATCATCACTCATCTCCCCTTACACTATTACCTTCCTTCCCTTTACAGACTCATGGCCAAGTCTTCTCTAGGAGCTTAACCTTCTTCCATGATGCCCTGGCTCTCTTAGCTTTTGTTCTGGCCTCTGCCTTGTTGGTGACACTATTTTTCTGCCCCGGTTTTCAGGCACTTGAGTGTTTCTGGAGAAAGGCAGTCTATCATTTCCTATAATAAACATATGTTTATCCAACTAAAATGGGGGCCTCACATCCAATATTTCTTTACACCATGAATCTATTCCTACTCATGCTCCCATTATGACCCTGAGAAATTTCTAGAATTTTGCTTGAAGCCACAGTTTCCCTATTCTTTTTATATTAAAGATTTTAAAAACTATTCACAAAGAAGACAAAATACTACCACATACACTTGTTCAAATTCTCTTGCTTCAGTTGTCTGGGATCACTTGGCCATCCATCTTCCTAGCACTCATCACAGCAATGGACACAAGCGAGCAACTTAAAAGCTGTATTGTGTGAGCATTCACATGTGGCTTGGCACACCTCTTACCCAAACCTACCTGCTTGGTAATTAAAGAAGCAGTGTTTATTTATCTATCTATTTATTTATTTTACTACAATACTGTTTTACAGAACTGGCAGCCAGAGACAGCACCTGGAATCTTACTTCATTCTCCCTAGGATCCCAGCTTCCACAGCTGTCTTAAATTTTTCTTAGAGGGAAAAACATTGAGTAGTTCTCCCAGTGCTTTTTAAAAACCACTACATACCATGGCACAAAAAACAGGCTGGGTGTACTGAGAGTTGGGATGTTTATTAGAAAAGAGAACTCTGATTTTATTTATTTCTTTCTTTTTCCCTGTCTTATGTATTTCAAATGCTTTGGAAAGAGGGAGTAAAAGTCATTAGCTAATGTCCACAAAACAGAACAGAGCTGGTGGGTGGATGGGTGAAGAAAAGAAAATTTGAGAAAGAAGTAATTATTAATTCTAGAATAAAATGTATAGCTACTAAAATGTAGGTAGCATACAGATTATGAGATAATTTAAGATTTAGGTAGCACTCAGATTATGAGATGATTTATAAACTGGATGGTAATATATCTAATCAGACATAGAAATAATTTATTTGAAGAAAAGTAAAATGGTAGATGTTTCTGTCCCTTTACAATGCTTAGCCTGGTATGGAATGACTCCTATGGTCCCAATCTCAGCATTTCATTAAGACATTCTGTCTTTATGAGGCCATGCATGAAAAATTCTAAGTTTGCTAAAGCCATTTTATAATATCAAATATGTATCTTAAGGGTACATTTCACTCTAATTTTTTTATATTTGGGATTTTGTATTTTTTTCAGGTATGAATTGAAAATTGGTTTGATTTTTTATGATGGGTGTAAATAATAAAGGTGGTCACTTATTAGGCAATGACTTATACCAGGCCATCTATAAAGAACATTATATCCATTGATCATCTAATCCTCCAACAAGTCTATGAGGAAGTACTGTTAATTTCCTCTTTATTGGCTAAGGAAACCAGGTCTTAGGCTGAAGTTCTAGGGACATCTAGCCAGCAGTTGTTGGGATTTGAAACAACATTACCAATGTCTGGAGCCCATTCTCTTAACAATGACATTATCTTGCCTGCATGCATGTGGACAGAAACCCAAAGCAATGAGTTTGGATTCAGTAATCAGCTGTGGATTTTCTTTACATGTGACCAACCAATTGATTTATTTAATTTTTTTTTCTCCATCGACGGTATTTTTCACTCAACAGTTTGCTTCTTGCAAACCCACCGGATCCTCCGTGAGCAACAGTCTCTACTTCTCTTTTTAAATTTTCCTTCTGCTTTTTTTTAATGTTCTTTTAGAATATTCATGAATTTAACTTTTTAATTTGCTTCAGAATGCCTTGACATAATACAAGTTCTTAAAAGCAACAAAAAAGTCAAATGGTTAAACCAACATTTGATTTGGGCTAGAACTTGAAGATGTGGAAAGGAATGCATTTTTTCAGTTTCTTAGTTGTGCAAATAAACGATTGTTTTTCTTATCCACTTTTATTAGTATTTTGGTTTGGCAATATACTGCTGAGAGAGCAGATTATCTGAGAGAAATTTTTAGCTGAGATCTTTGACTGCTATTTCCCTAGTGCATGTGGGTCTATCTTTGGGTTAATTTTAAACATTTACAATCGTGCTGACTCTTCAACATGGTCTACAATTTACATGTCTTTTGTGTTTATATGAATGCTTCTAGATAGAGTACAGTCATCAGCATCCTGAACTTCCTAAATGCCTGTTGCAAGAAATTTTATGACTCTGATAACCTCTTTGGTGAAAATGTTTTTTGAAAGACAGAAAACTCAGCCAAAGTCTAGCTTCCAGGTTTCCTCTTCTACCTAAAACTTGTCTCTCTTTGGAGAGGGTTTTGAGTATCATTCATTTCATATTGCCAAATAAGGCTTAGATACATTCTACAGGAACTATTTGTACATGTCAGAGAAGATGGTATTAAATAATTTCTATATGTAATGGTTAAGGAAATTAATACAGGAACATCCTGATACTTGTCAAAGATAATATGGTAAATATATTCTTACTAAATCTTTATAATCTTTGGGATTTGGATTATGTTTTAGTAGAGGTATTCCACAGTAGTATTTGGTGACTTGCTTTTGAAATAGTATGATTAAAATTTATCTTTAGTTCCATAGTTTAATCATGATGCATCAAGACTAATGCTTTAATTTTTCCCCAAACTTAAAGTAATAATCTCCTGGATGCTTACTATTTTTGGCTGGTATAACATTTCTCAATTATCAGTAGAATATTTTCCCATGTAATTTCATCATCTTTGTCACATATACCCCTATGCTTAGAAAAAGTAATTAGTGGTTAATGAAAACAATTGGCTCATTAAGAAAAGAGAAATTCCCTTCAAGGGAGTTTTAGGAAACATGGAAAGATTTTTAAGTCTATCAAATGCATGCACTTGCCTTAGTTTAGACTTCCTATACAATACCTTTTTGATAATAAAAGGTCCTTGCTGCTATGAGAGGGAAGAGAATGGGGTTGGGTGGAAAAAAGGAATGTAAACGGGATAGTTTACATACAACATGTAGAGAAATTTCATAACAGGGGTGATTGTGTCCCATGTAGAATACTGGTTGGAAAATTATATTCAGGGAAACACAGCTTCTTCTAAGATATCATGATAATATAGCATATTATCATGTCACAACTATGACATCATAACATCATTATTATGAAAGTAACAAAAACTAGCTACCTTATATTAAACTAATTGTGTTTTATCATCTGGTATTTGTATTGGTTTGCTGTAACTGCTATAACATGGTACCAGAAACTGAATGCTTAAACAACAGAAATTTATCTTCTCACACTCTCTACACTAGAAGTCCAAGATAAAAGTGTCTGTGAGGTTAGTTTCTTCCAAGGCCTCTCCCCTTGGCCTGTAGAAGGCCACATTTCCCTGTGCTTCACATTATTATCCTGTATCCTAATCTCCTCTTCCTATAAGGACACGGGTCATATTGGATTAAGACCCACCTTAATTGGCCTCATTTAAGCTTAATTACCTCTTTGAAAACATTATCTATCCTAATACAGTCACATTATGAGGCACTGGGGTTTAGGATTCAACATATGAATTTGGGAGACAAAACTCAGCTCATTACAGTATTTAAATATTTATATTAATTTTGTTTATAGATTTTTGTTTGTCAAGCCTTTCTATATCATTCACATTTCCTATATATCTCATGTTTCAGTAAACATGATATGTTGAGTTCATAGAAAATCCATTTTATACAAAACAGGTCTTTTATCATAAAGAGAAATATTTATTAGATGATAACTTCAGCCACAAATTAGATATTTAAAATATTCTCCAGATATATTTTAAATATTTAATTAACTTTTATATGCCTAAGCCAAATGTTCTACTCAAGCCCTCAAAAAAACAATGCTAGCCAATCATATATATCTCAATATGTTGGTCTTAGGTAGCTTTTATATCCTAAAATAAAATATTTAAATGCCTACTAAATTTTTTAAATGAAATTATAGAAAACTTTCTCTTAAACATGTTGAAAAATTTAGAATATATGATGGACTTTTGTGTGTGTGCATATTTGTGTGTGTATGTGTTTGTGTCTTCATGTGACTATAAAATGGTACTTGGATTTTTAGGTTCTAGTAAAAAATTATTAGCATATTTTAATCTTATTTTTAAATTATTTTAATATGCATAAAATATTGATGTTGAATAAGTTTGTTTTCATATATTAATGGTGAAACTTTGACATGTAATAGTAAACAGTTTAAACAACATAATTTAAAAAGAAGTAAACTTCCATTACTATTCCTTTAAAAATCTGTTCTCTTTTTTCCTCAACATTATAGTCAAATATTTTATTTCATGTTGTATTCAAACAATGTAAACTTTGAAAAATACACTTAAAAAGTTTTGTCATAAACTTGCGTGGGTTACAAATTCTAGGGGGAAAACCTATTGCTTTCAGCAAATGCTGCAAAATTTCTGCACAAATCTTGCTATCCAAAATACCTCTTCTTTTTTGATTAATTTTTATCTCTTCTATAAAAAAGTATTTATAAAACATTAATGGGCAATTTCACTTCAGTTTCCACAGAGAGATTTCTGCTGCATCAGATCTTATATTTGCTACATACAGAATTCCCTTTCCCAGTACTTATATTTATTTCCCAGTAGACCCCACCATCTGCTATTGATGCCTGTCTGAAGTAGAAAATTCCTCCTCAGTCACTTCTTCTTCAAATATTACTCTCCAATACTACCACTTTCCCAGGTTACAAATTGCTTCTGTATATTTGTACCCCAAAGTCAAATCTGCAGATAATTTTCTTCAAAGGTTATTTAATGGCCAAATGCCTTTTAATCTACTGAACCCAAAGGGAAAAAAGAAGAGCATTAGAAGTTCCAAATCTTAAAGAATAAAACTACTTAAGAATTTGCATGTGGGTAAAATCCTTCAGGAGTTTGTGTATTGTTATGAAAATATATGTAATTTGATCTTTTGGGAAATCATGGGAGTATTTTTTATCTCTCATTTCTATTTACCCTGAGGTTATATTATACACTTAAAAATCCCCAATATGGAACATATTTTATATATATTTTTCTTATTTTACTGACATGGGATTTGTCAGGTGGCCATTTTTGTAGATGCAGACAGGGAAACTTTATCCATTCAGGGATCACCAAAAAGGCTATAATAAGCTTAACTGATAACTTGTGGATATCCACACAAACAACAGGACAGATATTCACCAATTAAATAAAAAAATAATTTTTTCAGTATATCATAGAAAAAAGTATGTATCCAGAGACATGTGTTTACAGGCATAGTGTGAAAATTAAAAGAAAGAAAGAAAGAAACAGAAAAAAATACATTGCTACTTTTAAACACAGGTATCAAGCTCCACCAATTGAAAAAAACAATAACTACTATATGAAGGATAAATTTGTTTCATTACTAGAAATAAAGGAATAGGACTACAATGGCCTGAATGTCTGTGTGCCCCAAAAGTCCTATCTTGAAATTCCACCTTCTCAAGGTGATGGTAATAGAAGATGGGGCCTTTGGAGGGTAATTAGGCTCTGCCTTCATAATTATGATTAATGCTCTGTGGAAGAGACACAGAGACCTAGCTTGTCCCTTCTACCCTGTGAAGATAGAGTGAAAAGTAGGCAGTTTGTAACCCAGAATCCAACCGTGCTGACACCCTGATCTTGGACTTTTGATCTCCAGAACTGTGACAAAGAAATTTCTGGTTTGTCAGGAGCCCAAACAAAACAGGACAAACACTAACTGCACATGTATCAGTTATCAGTTGCCACAATAAAACTTAATAACAACTTCATAACTTCAATAATAAATAAATAAATAATGCATGCTTCTGTTCATGTATTTGAGGTTAATTGAGAGTTTATTAGCTCTGTTGATCTCAGCTGAGTTTACTCACCTCTTTGGGGATCCACTGCCTATTGGCTTCTATGAGATGACCTCATCAGGGTTTGTGATAGCTGAATTCTACTCCATATTTTTGTCATTCTGTAGGCTAGCCAGCATATGTTCTTATGATGACAGCAGAATCCAAGCGAAGCAGAACTACACAAGGGCTTTTGGGCTGAGGTTCAGAGCTACCATAATTTACTTATGCCCCATTCTATTGCTCAAAGCAGCTGGTGTGACCTTGCCCAGAGTCTTAATGTAAAGGCACTAGAAATACATTGCAAAAGGTGTTAGCACAGAGGAACTGGTGCTATTTTTCAATCTACCAGAAGGTGAAAGGAATTTCGAGGAGTTTCTGAAAGCACTCCAGGTTAAATGATCTCTTAGAATTTCATCTACAACAGAACTGGACTTGAAACCATGTAAACATAGAATTTCTAAAAGATGGTGCAAAGCATGGCTATAAAGCAGATATGTTGCAGAAACAATCATTTGCCCCCTAATAGCTTTCTTTCATTTCCTTTTTTTCTTAGAAACAAAACCATAGGCAATTTTTTCTGTGAGAGGATCACCTTACTTAAAAGAAATTCACACCAAGAAATATAGTCATTTTTTTTTTTGAAAACTAAAAACAAAGAAAAACATCTTAAAAGAACTGAGAGAGGAGACACTATCTATAAGGGGAAAAATAATTAGAACTACTGCAGATTTCCAATGAGAATCCATGGAGACCAGAAGCAAATGGCAAAACATTTTTTTAATTATCAAAAGAAAAGAATTGTGGCTCAGAATCCTGTATTCAAAAAAAAAAAAAAAAAAAAAAAAAAAAAAAAAAAAAAAAAAAAAAAAAAAAAGTCCTTCAGCAATGAAGGAGAAATCAAGACATTCTTAAATGAAGGAAAACAAAAGAATTTGTCATGAGCAAAGATACCCAAAAAGAATGGCATGAGTAATTCCTGTCAGCAAAAAAAACACATTAGAAAAGCACTCTTGAAACATTAAGAAAGAAAAAAGAACACAATGGGCAAAAATATGGATAAATACAATAGGTTTCCTTCTCTTATACTTTCAAAATTGTGTTTGAAAATTGAAACAAAAATTATAACAAGGCAAAGACGTCCACTTTTACCAATCATTCAATATATTGCTAGATATCCTAGACAGTGCAATAAGGCAAGAAAATGAAAGAAAAAATATACATATCAGAAAAGAAGAAATAAAACTGTACCTATTTACACATGGCTTGATCGGCTATGTGCAAATTCCCAGTAAACATCGAAAAATCTTCTAGAACTAATAAATGAATTTAGCACTTGTAATATAAACATACAAAAATCATTTGCACTTATATATACTATAAATATAACAACACAAACAGTAAAATTAAAAATGTAATATCATTTACAACCACTCAAAGAAAAAAAAAGAAATATTAGGTGTAAATCTAACAAAACATACGTAGGGATTCGTATGCTGAAAACACAAAGCTTTAAAATAAACTAAAGAAGGTCTACAGAAATGGAGCAACATACCATTTTCATAGATTGGGAGAGTTAATATAATAAAGACGTTAATTCTTCCCAAATTAACATACAGGTTTAACACAATTCCTATCAAAATTTCAAGAGATTTTCCTATAGATACAGAAAGGATTAATCTAAAAATATATGGAAAAACAAAGAAATAAGAGTAGATAAAACTATTTTGGAAAAGGTAAACAGAGATTAATAACTCCACCTGATTTGAAAACAAGTTATATATATGTGGTTATCAAGACTGTGTGGTCAAGGAATAGATGCATATGTCAGTGGGGCAGAGCAGAAAATCCAGAAATAGACCTATTCAAGTACACCAAACTGATTTTTGACAAAGGTAACAAAATCAGTAGTTTTCAATGAATGGTGCTAAAGCAACTAGACATCCTTAGGTAAAAATCAAAAACAAAAACAAAAAATATTGGGATGCTTGGGTGGCTCAGTTCGTTAAACAGCTGTCTTTGGTTCACGTCATGATCCCAGGGTCCTGGGATCAAGTTCCGCATCAGTCCCCTTGCTCAGTGGGGAGTCTTCTTCTCCCTCTGCCTGCTCTGCCTGTCACTCCCCCTGCTTGTGTTCTCTCTCTCTTTTTGCCAAATAAATAAATAAAAATTTTAAAATAAATAAATAAAACAATACCTAAATCGCATACTTTACACAAAAACTAGCCCAAAATATATCTTAGACTTAAATGTAAGATAGAATACTATAAAACTTTTAGGGAAACAATTAGGAGAAAATTTGGAGGGTCTAAGCTAGAGGGAGGATTCTTATACTTGACACTGAAATCATAATCTATTTAAGGAAAAATTGACAAGTCTGACTTTATCAGTAATGAAAACATTTGTTTTGTGAAAAACTGTTAAGAAGAGGTGCCTGGGTGACTCAGTAGGTTAAACATCTGCCTTCAGCTCAGGTCTTAATCCTGGGGTCTGTGGATCAAGCCCCAAATTGGGGCCCCTGCTCAGCCAGAAGTCTGCTTCTTCTGCTCCCTCTGACCCTCCCCCTGCTCATGTTCTTGTTCTCTCTCTCTATCCCTCAGATAAATAAATTTAAAAATCTTAAAAAAACAAAAACAAAAACTTGGGGTGCCTGGGTGGCTCAGTTGGTTAAGCGACTGCCTTTGGCTCAGATCATAATCCTGGAGACCCTGGATCGAGCCCTGCATTGGGTTGCCTACTCGGTGGGAGGCCTGCTTCTCCCTCTCTCACTCCCCCTGCTTGTGTTCCCTCTCTTGCTGCGTTTCTGTCTGTCAAATAAATAAATAAAATCTTAAAAAAAAAAAACCTGTTAAGAAGATTAAAACAAAAAAAAACAAGTTACAGAGTGGTAGAAAATATCTGCAAATCATAGATGGGACAAAAGACTAGTGTCTAGAATACATATGGAACTCTCAAGCTCAACATTTAAAAAAAGTAAAAACAATCCAATTAGAATGTGGACAAAAGACATAATAGGCATTTCTCTGAAGATATGTAGATGAGAGGTAAGCACATGAATATTGTTAACCATTAAAGAAATGAAAAATTAAAACTAAAATGAGAAATCACCACACATCTATCAGAATGGCTAAAATATAAAATAGTAATTATGCCAAATGCTGGTGAAGATAAAGGAAACTAGATTACTTATAGATTGCTGGTGGAAATGTAAAGTGGTACATCCTCCCTAGAAAAAAATTTTTTGGTTTTTTTAATTATTATTTTTTGTTAAAAAATAAATTATACAATTACCATACAACTCAGCAATTACATTTCTGGGCATTTATCCCAGAGGAATGAAGAATTATGTTTCCCAAAACCCTATATACAAATGTTTATAGCAACTTTATTCATAATAACCAAGAACTGGAAACAACTCAGGTGTCTTTCATTGAGTGAATGGTTAAATAGGTGGTGGTGTATTCATAAGGTAGAATAGTGCTCAGTAATACAATGTAACAAATTATTGACACATGCAACAACCTGGATAAGTCTCTAGTGACATGCTAATGGGAAAAAAAATCAATTCAAAAAGGTTATATAATGTATGGTTCCATTTTTGAAAACATTGAAATGAAAAATTTTTAAATGAACAGATTAATGGGTATAAGGACAGGGTAAAAGAAGACAGAAAGTGGGTGTGGCCATAAAAAGCTACCTAAAAGGTCCTTGTGGCAACAGAAATATTCTTTATCTTGACTGTACCAATGGCAACAACCTGATGTGATATTGTGTTATAATTTTGCAAGGTGTTATTATTGGGGAAAACTGGATGAAAGATACATGGGAGATCTTTCTTAAAACTGCTTGTGAATATATAATTATTTCAATAAAAAGTTTAAAAACATAGAAAAAGGCTCATATTGAAAATTTAATATCCATTGTTAGAAGTCATCTGATGGGGTGCCTGGGTGGTTCAGTCAGTTAAGTATCTGCTTTCCGCTCAGGTCATGATCCCAGAGCCCTGGATTCAGGCCCCACATTGGGGTCCCTGCTCAGGGGAGTGTGCTTTCCCTCTCTCTCTGCTCTGCTTATATGTTCTCTCTCTCTTACTCTTTCTCTCTCAAATAAATAAATAAAATCTTAAAAAAAGAAAAGAAATCATCTAATGATAAGTGACTCAAAGAAAACAAATATTCAAAGAGGAGGAAGAAGAAGAAAGAGGAGGAGGAAGAGTTGGGGGAGGAGGGGGAGGAAGAGAGGGAGGTAGAAAGGAAGAAGAAGAAGGAGGGGAAGGAGGGAAGGAAGGAAGGAAGGAAGGAAGGAAGGAAGGAAGGAAGGAAGGAAGGAAGAAGGGAGGGAGGGGAAGTCATAAAGGTAATATAAAAAGTAGAATCCAAGGCATAAATCTAAATGGAACATAAAGGTAACATGTTTTAATGACAGAGTTTAGTATAGTCTTAAATACAAATATAAGTATCAAGATCTAATAGATAAAAAGTGGCATTTCCAAAATTATATCTAAGTAACACTAATTCTAAGAGATTGACACAAAAGAGGGTATATATTCAGTGTCCAGGGGAATTTGGAAAACTCTCCTTACTGTACTGCTCTCTTTAAAAATTGTTCCTCCTTTTAGAATATCAGAACTCCGTAATATTCTGCAATAAAATCCCTATTTAACATATTCTAGCATTTTCTACTTCAGATTCTATTTTAATTAATACTAGAGCTCAGGTTTAGCTGTCCAAAACTTCGAGGGCTAGCCTCTGGAGGAAGGATTTGGTCCAAAATAGTCAAGGCAATGTTAAGTCTTAGGATCTAGCTTTCTATGGCCATCATGGGCGGGGGGGATGATAGATGCTTGCAATCAGGAACAAAGATATAATTTCTGTTGATGACTTGCCTTTTCCATGGCTGCAAACAAAAGGTTGGAATTTCAGGATCTGATCAAGCCAGGAAAAGAGCTGGACCCCCTCTGTACCCAAACACTGAGCTGGCAGGAGGGGATCCAGCTAAGGTTCCTCCATATCCTGTTTCACACCCCAGTTACTGATTGGACCAGGGCTGAGCAGAGCTTCTTAATCAAATAAGGTTGGCTCTGATTCTGATACATTTCTGGTGCTGACCCAGAATGCCATGAGTGATGGGAGTATAGACACTGCGGCTCTGTCTCCCTGTGACAACTCAGATAGACTTAGAACATTTTAACTTCTTTATGTTAAGTTATTTAACATTTTCAAGAAAAAAACCCTTAATTCCTATGTCTATAAACTCTTCTGTAGAATAAAAAACTGTGTAAATCTTCCTAATTCATTTTTTTTTAAGTAGAACTTTTCTGGTTTCTCTATCATCCTCCCCCAAAGGGCCTCCTTCTCCAAACTGACAACTCAGTCAGCACATTCCTCAATTTCAGTCTCGCAAATCTTGCTCATTCCCTAACTCATCTTCCCCAAGAAACCTTCCTGATCTCCAAGACAGGCTTTTGTTTTTTCTTCTTCATGTGATATTCTCCTGTTTTTGCTCAGCACTCTTTCAACTGATAATTCAATGCTCTTCTCAGACTTGATCCTTTCTGACATAACAAATGTTAGCTTAATCAATGAATGTGTAAATGCATGAAGTAATTTACTTAATGCTTCCAAGACTTCATGGCTTCCAAATCTATCTAATACATCAAAAAATTATATCAGGAGCACCTGGGTGGTTCAGTTGGTTAAGCAACTGCCTTCGACTCAGGTCGTGATCCCAGAGACCCAGGATCGAGCCCCGCATCGGGCTGCCTGCTCGCCGGGAGGCCTGCTTCTCCCTCTCTCACTCCCCCTGCTTGTGTTTCCTCTCTAGCTGTGTTTCTCTCTGTCAAATAAATAAATAAAATCTTTTAAAAAGAATTAGATCAACATATAAAGAAGTTATATTCAGGGAAAATGACAATATTAACCAAAACAAGGTACAAAAGCAATATATATTTGAAATATAAGTATCTTCTAAGAGGTTATCTTAAAGCTATCACCAAGCACTAAGAGTCAGATTGTGTAACTAAGAGGTCAGTTTCCTGGTTCCCAGTTTAGCCACTTGGAGGCCAAAGAACACTTGTCTTTCGTCTGGCTGGAATTTATTTTTATTGGTCTGTGTAAAATGATGAAATATTTGGTCTCTGAGTCACTTAAACTCCTTCAGGAAAGAGTTAACCCAGACAAAACCCTTCAGAAAAAGGGATTTCACTATATTTTTAAAACAATCTTTTCACTTAATAATCAAAAAGGTTTTTTAAAAGCCTAGTCCAAATCCCATCCACTATTACAACTGTCATTCTAACAGCATAAAGAGAGGTGCATGTTGAGTCAGCATAACCAGAATGTACAAATTCTAGGATATATCATAAAACTAAGTAATTGTGGGAAGCCAAAAGCACAACCCTGTCAGTAAATGGCCCATCTGTATCTTCACGGCCATTATCAGTGGAAAGTGGTGCAAGAAGGTTGACTTTGGAAGGGCTTTAATTCTTGGGGCAATCACCCATCAAAGTTTTCTGCTCCATGAATGATATAATCAGAACCTATTATACCAGACAAAGCTTGCTCTGTTTCCTAAGCTTGGGGACAAATCTTTTAGATCTTTCAGCCTACAGAAAATAATTTATCAGTTCACCTCCTACTCAACAAAGAGAACTGCCATGAAGTCCTTGGGCCCAGAGCCTGCCTTGAGTGGTTCCAAAGTCACCACTGATGAGGACATAATCCGTCCAGTGTGTTCCAGCTAAGCCATTCCTTTTGCAAACATATCCCTAACCATTTTGGAACTGTAGTCCACCATGCAAGCAGGATTTGGGGTATTCTTTTTGTGATATTTGCTCTCTCAAAGGTTATATGTAGGGTATATATAGTCTATGGTCAACATATTTCCAGAAAACGGAAGAGCAGTGTTTATTTTATGACCTGGAAATTATTAATTAGGCATTATATAAATATGTAGTATGAAAAATAAGTAAACTAATAAAAGCCATACTTTAGAGATTTATACATGAAATGTAGTAGTTTCAATAAAAAGCAAGCAGATTCAGCAAAATGCCTTGAGGAGAAATACTTCAATGATCTTATACTCAAAATTATACATCATGACTTTTTCCCCCCTTATAGATGTAGACATGAAAGAGATCTCTCGATATAACCCTATGAAAGGGCTTGGTTGACAAACATGAATATTAAAACTGACTTCATGCATAACAAGTGTCTCAGAAGTAACTGGTCACTTTAGCCAAATTAGGTTGGTGTTATACTGAAGTATTCCAGGTTGTCCTTTCATAGAAAGTTATTTTCAGTGCACCTCCCTGGCTCAGTCAGTTAAGCATCTGACTCTTGATTTCAGCTCAGGTTCTGGCCTCAGGGTCATGAGATCAAGCCCCATATAGGGCTCTATGCTGAGCATGGAGTCTGCTTGTCATCTCTGTCCCTCCCCTCACTCATGCTCTCTCTCACACAAATAAATAAATAAACCCCTTCAAAAAAAATAAAATTGCTTGCTTTTCATACAAATTTACATGTTAATTTGGAAATGCAGCAAAATATTTCAATCTAATAAAGTATTCCCTTCTTGGAAGTTTCATTACTACTTTAAAAAAATGATTTACTCTTTTGAGGCAAAAATTTAAAATTTGGTTGCCCTCAATTTGGAAGGATTGTTATTTTAAATCCAGGTCTTCTTCAGAGGAAAGATTGTTTTGTTTTGCTTTTACCTTATGTCTCCATGTTTGTTGATCATTTCAATAGACTACAACGTATTTATTCTAAAAACATCCTAACTATTATCAATTGCACATTCAAGCTGACATTTAAAAGAGGAGCTATAGGGCTGGCTACAATAAGCAGTTGCTTAAGCACACACAAAATAATTATTGTAGGTCTAATAATCTTTCAGTTTTAGTGATTAGACATATATTCAAAGTACTTGAAATGAAGAGTTGTGCATGTTCTCCTAAGTAACAAAATGCACTGGGCCTAACGGAGGGTCCAAAGTAAATTAGTAATGTGAACTTTTTACTTCTAGCCCCCTCTGAATGCAGCTAGAAATTGAGAGGTAGATAGCCGTGTGATATTTAAGTGTCTGTTGAGGTTCAATAGACACTTAAATATCACACAGTTATCTGTATCTGTATAAGGTATAACTACATGCATTATAAATGTGTGTATATATATCCATATATACATCTATTTATCTATCTACAGAGGGAAAAAGTTTCCAGTTATCAGTTGCTCCATAGCAAACTATATAAAAACTTTAATGGCATAAAACAACACCCATTTTATTGTGCATATGTTGTTGTGGCTCTAGAATTAGAACAATGCACTGCAGGAATGACTCCCTGATCCCTGAAGACTAGGACCTCAGATAGGGAGGAACAAATGACAGGATTGGCGGTGTCAAAGAAAATGGCACCAGATAGACAAAGGAAACCTTATTCAAGACTATTGCAATGAGAAAGAGAAATTAAACTTAATTCCACTGAAACAAAACATGGGAGGGATTTTGGATGTGGAGGTGAACTAAAGTACTGGAGAACATTAGCGGGAAGGTTGGTCACTGTGATAAAGTCAAATTTGCATTTGCCAAGTCAGGCAATTCCCTCCCAAAAGAGACTGGGAGTGTACATTTCAAAAGGATGGCTCCCTGGTCCTTGAGAAAGGCATTCTTGGGTTGTTCTAAACTGGCAAAGGGCTGGGAGAGCTCCATTTCAAAGAGGAAGACAAAGAATTTATGACTGCAAGTTTTCTGAAGTTACTATTCTAAGGAAAAGAAGGTCAGGGGCATGAGTATAGTCAGGAAGAAATCTAAGCTCAGTCAAGCTGAAGAACATTAAGGCCATCCTGGTCAGTTGTCAGAATTCGACCAAAGCCATATGTCTAAGGCCTTGATTCTAGATGTCAACAGATTTCCTTAGTTCCCCCCACATCCTGTCCACTGGCCCTGGAATGTCCAAGATGCCTTCTTTACTTACATCTGGTTCCTGGTGTGGGATGGCTGGGTGAGTGGAGGTGTTTGAATTTTTCTCTCTCTACAGCATCTCCATATGTCTTATATGGCAATTAGCCTCCCCAGAGCAAGTGTTCCAAGAAGCATGGACAAAAATTGCAATACTTCTTAAGACCTAGCATCTGAATTTCCAGAACGTCACTTCCACCACATTTTATTGGTCTAGATAATGGAGTTAGCCCAGATTCAAGGGGAGAGGAGTTATATTCCACCTCTCAATGGGAAGAATAACAAAGAACCTACAGCCACCATTATGCATATGGAGCAACACCCCTATACTTGCAAACTTAGTCATACATTGTAAGTTACAGGATGTAAGTACATTACCTGAATTTTCTGCATAATTATAAAAATCAAGTAAAAAACATAACTAAAAAAGAACTATACTTCAGAAGTGACAAATGCAACAAGTGTTGCATGGGCAATTGATTGATCTGAATCCTAGTGCAGCGTTTGTGACAATTAGCTGACTTTAAGTAAATCAGTTAACCTCGAAGGCTCCTTCATAGTCTAAAATTCTGTTATTCCAATTACCAGTATTGCCTTGATTTGTATTGTTAAGCATGCACTGAGAACACATATAAAAGGCCCAGTAACCATCCTCATTAATTCACCATTAAACCTTTGATCACGGTAATTTAAGTACTTTGAAAACCTAGGAAGAAAAACAATATATCAAGGATAGATGTGGCCATTGTAAATAGCAATAGAAAATACATTTCTTCTTAATAAATCTGTTCCAGATTACTTTCATCAGCATGGTCCTCTGTATGGTGGAGAGCTTTCTGTTTGGTTTTGACTTTATCAGACTCCCAGGTAGAGCATTCTCACCTTTGCAGAAGTAGGAGTCATCTCATTGATTGTCTTGAGTAAAAGGAAATGGCTCATGCATCTTTTCTACATTATAACAAATGTCCTTTTGCATTATAATTGAATGGTGATTGTTGTGTTCAATCAATGGGAAAGGTTAAAGGAGCTCCTCTGCCAGCATTTTTAATGGAGAAGTCGATTAAGATTCAGTTTAATCATTCTGGCTGCCTCAGAATTAAAGCAACAAAGACCATCAATGGCACTATAATTACTAGTCTTTCTGTAAGTTTACACTGTTATTTATGCAGCTATAAATTTTATTATAATGCACAATGCATCTAGGTTAACTTGCTTTATTTGCAATGTAAAATATTTGCTTTAATTGTATGAAGAGAAGAAATTGTTCTGATAAAGTACATAAAATTCAGTCCAATCATTTTTTTAAAAGGCCTGAGAGTCTAAGTGAATCAGTATGATACTCTGTGTTAAATAGTTTAAAGTCACGGCCTTAACCTTGGGACACTTGAGACATATTTCAGTTTATTGAACATGGAGACTAACATCTCTCCCAGGTGACTGTAAAGGGTCAAATGTATTATTCTAATCCCTGTTCCAAACAGAGAAAAGGTCATTATACAGTACCTACTGCATGTTGTAAAGAATGAAAAATTCACACTGGGGGCGTGGGTGCAAATCTATTTTAGACTTGGCCTTTAAAATGTTTTTTAAATTGAATGATTAAGTGGTGATGAACCAGAAAAAATACCTTGAAATTGATCCCATTTATTAATTAGTTTGCACATGTAAAGGTCTTTCTATAAATAGTAGAAGACTAGAGAAAATTGTTCTTCTTGAATGGAGGAATGACTTTCAAATTAACCTTTTTTTCACTATAGAAATAATGCTTATAAATGCACTTATTACCATCCAACATTCTGACCCATTCAATATACATATAGGAGCCTATGCAGGAGTGTGTGCCTTAAAAGTTTATATTTGTCTCCCAGTTAACAAGCCAGCTGTGGGGATCAACACCAAGAAGAGGAATTAATTGAAAGAAGATATAGAATGTGCACACTTGTCTCAAAAATACCAATTTTGCCATGATCTTTGTGAAAGGATTTTGAAAGAAATGCTTTAGTAAATCTGGGATGTTAGGAAGTCAACTAAAAAGGATCCCAAGGATCAAAAGAGAAGGAAATCTGTGAGGAGAGGTAGAAAATGATTTATCATTTCATTCATATTGGAATATGAAGCCCATTGAAAGAGGATGCAGAAAGGAAAATTAGTTATCATTCTTTAAGAAAGAAAATCCCACTTTTCCAGTTACTCAGATCTTCTAGAACTTTCTTCTGACAAAAACAAAAGGAAAGAAAAAGAAAGTGTTAATATTTACTGTAGAAAGAGAAATCTTATTCTCAACACCTTCATTTTATCACATTATAATGGAAAACGCTGAAAACCTGTGAAAGGCACCATCTTCTCAAAGTTATGAATCTCACTAGTAGAGACAGATCTGGGAACCACGTCTCTGTCATTCTAGCTTCTCTACATTGTCACACTTGTTGGTGGTAAGCAACATTTAGGTAAGCAACATTTAGGTGGTAACAATGTTGGACTTTTGTATGTGACAAATTCTAAACCCATTTATATTTTGTCTTGTTCTGACGGATCACCAGTTCTCTCAGAAGACAAATAATTTCTTTTATTTCTTGCGGGAAAGGAAGGGAAGGTAACTATATTTTTGGTGGAACTTCTATATGCGTATGAATATGGGAGGCAATTTTAGATACACCAGAATCTTTAACCTTTTTAATAGCCCTAGTTAGTAAATATGATTGACTCAAATTTTTTTTTTAAAGATTTTATTTATTTATTTGACAGAGAGAAACACAACTAGAGAGGCAACACAAGCAGGGGGAGTGAGAGAGGGAGAAGCAGGCTTCCTGCCGAGCAGGGAGCCCCATGCAGGGCTCCATCATGGGACTCTGGGATCATGACCTGAGCCAAAGGCAGACGCTTGAAGACTGAGCCACCCAGGCAAACTGATTGACTCAATTTTAAATATAGAAACAGATTCAGAGGAGTAAATAAATTGCCCAAATTTATAAATTTTACAGTTGCAAGGTCATGACTTTTCTGACTTAAAACCCATGTTGTTGCCATGACAACATGGCGCGTCCTTGGCAACAGTGGTTGCAAGGCCTTCAAGTTTAGACAATAAAGCATTCATACTACACCTTTGATTGCCAGAGAAATCCATACCAATTGATTTTTTTAAACTTATGCATGCATGCATTTTTATAATTTTTCCCTTTCATTGGTGAACATACAATGCATTTCAATTTCACTAATAAAGTGCTGTGTTTTTCTCTGTTGAAATTATGAAAATTGGATTTCATTGTAAACTGTATTAGGGAAGATAGATAATTAGAGTCATGGAAAAGCTCTTATAATAACAGACTCTTTGGAAGCATATAAACATTTTTCTATTACATATAAATAATTTACTTCCAATATCTAAATGACATTACAAATGACCCAAATTTCTACTGTAATGCTCTAAGAATTGTACATGATATATTATAAATAATCTTGACTAGTAGTGGATTTGGTTAATTTTGTTAAAATTGAGTCTATTAATGTAAACCTCATGAAAACTAAAAACATCAAAAAATGGACACATTTGGCTCATAAAAACAAAAATAATGTACCATTGAGCCTGTGCTAATTCAAGCTCTCATATACAAAATTCAGAATCTATGTTTTAAATTTGCAGAGCAGGCCTATTACATGATTAGAAGTTAATACATTTACTTGTACTTAAATAAACAAAATGTAATCCTATTTAATAGTGACAATTTAATACACACTGTCTCTAATTAAGGCACTCTAGTGTATAAATACAGAATTAAATCTAATAAAAATTAAAAACTACTCTTTCTTATGTATAGTATTTTATAAAGGCCTATTTGCCATATATGAGGGGGCATAGAATTTCAATAAGAATACATTTCCTGTTATCACTTGTTGATCAACTGATATTTTCATCAGTTTGGGATTTAAAAAGTACAGGGCCATGATGAAAGACTCTTCAGTCTTAGTGTGGGTCTTAACATGTTCTATAATTTCTTGCTTATAAAAGATTATCATTTCATAACAATAACAATAACAATCCAAGATGTGTAGTAACATCAGCCTAGACCCAGAGCACCTCAGGACCAACTCAGGATATTTGTTTATTAGAAATAATTAAGATCAACAGATATTTGAAGCAACCAGTTGGCAATCGCCACCATGTGGATGGTACAAATAGTCTCTGGAGTTGTTAAGGATATTGATAAAGACATTTACAAAATACCTGGTCTTCAATGGGTTTTATCCACTCAATCAGCATGTCGGACTTTCTCCTGCAGAAAAAAAAAAAAGGGAAGTAACAAGTTTTAAGGAGTGACAAAGCCAGATTGTGTTTAGAAAGATTACTCTAGAGGCATTATAAAGAGTTTATTGAAGGGAGTTATCTAAGTGAGAGGGATAATTTGTGAGAGTATTATGAGAGCAAAGTGGAAGAGAGTTAGAAAGCAACGGAAATGGAAAGGGGAAGGTATGGGTGGAAGTATATATGAAGAACTAAAAGAAGCTGACTGACTGGCAGATAATTAGATATTAGGCTTAGGGAGAAGTGTGAGATGCTAAGCATTTGAACTTAGACAAATAAGTGATAAATAGGCTTACTACATTATTTTTCTCTTTATTCCTAATATCATTTGAACATATATACTGTGCTTAAACAAATTCTCCATTTTAATAAAATGCCACAAAAATGCCATTATCTTTTATTGTTTAGATTAGAAAAATTGTAGCCAGATCAGTGAGAAATAATTATCTGGGAAAGCTTATCCTTCCAGGTTTAGCCAATGGACTGCTTCTGCTTTGAGTTTTAAGTTCAAATGCAATCTACCAAACTCTAGTGCTGCCATACTGGAGTCTTTAGAGTGATGCAACTGAAGTCTGTAACATCTTTGAAATGGGTCAAGAATAAAATGAATTGGGGCGCCTGTGTGGCTCAGTCCTTAAGTGTCTGCCTTCGGCTCAGGTCATGATCCTGTAGTCTGGGTTCAAGCCCCGCATCTTACTCCCTGCTCTGCTTGGCAGGAAGCCTGCTTCTCCCTCTCTCACCCCCCCTGCTTGTGTTCCCTCTCTAGCTGTGTTTCTCTCTGTCAAATAAATAAGTAAAATCTTAAAAAAACCCCATACAATAAAATTATTAATAGGCAATTACAGAAATTAGGAGATAGGTATATGAGTATTTACTATATAATTCTTTCCATTTTACGTTTGAAAATATTCATAATATTTTATCGGGGAAAAGTCATTCTCCCAGGCTTCCATCTTCCCAGCTCTGTTTCTAGCTCAACCCATTTTCTAGGAATTAATATACTTCTGCCCAACCTTCAGGGTGGGCCTGTGAACTTGGCTAATAGAATCTTGACACTCCTTCAACCTGATCATAGTTACTGGTTTCTCAGTAGTCACACGATCTACCACAAACCAGCTGGAGTCCTTTTCAAACATGTTTCTTCTGGAGGTAGTGGGAAGAGTCTGCACGCTTTACAGAAAAGGTGGAGAGTTGTGAACTCTAATATTGGTAATCCCGTATTTCATGTAGAAGCATGAGAGGATGAATGTACTGCCAAAAAAAACTGTGAGAAAAAACTGTGTCATGAGCTGCTAAATGTGTGGTCATTTACTATGCAGCAAGAGAAACACCGATTTTGAACACATATCACATGCTAGGTACTATGTAAAAAATGTTTAGTCCATTATCTTGTGTAATCTTTATAACTATTTTTTATCTTATGTCCTAATATAACAACTATTTTTAGGTGATAAATCTGATAAAATAAAGATCTAAGGAAATTTAATTCTAATATCGACATAGTAATATGGAGTGAAGCCCTGATTCAAACTCAGAATAGCCAGATCCTGAAGCCTATGGACCACTCTGCCTCAGAGTATCTTCCCCAGATCCTTTCCGAATTAATGAATCAGCTAAGACTCTCTCAGTACAGGCCTGGAAATATTGCAAAAGCCCAGAGTGTATTTGCATCACTCTTTCCACTGTCCTCCCTTCCCCCAAATTTTTCCGTCAAATCATGTCACCACATTACCTTAATGTTCTTTGATGGCTCCAACCTGCCTGTGGAAGAAAGGCCACGCTAGTTGGTGTTCTATTCAAGCCTTTCTGTGATTTGACTACCTCGATTTAGCCAAAAGAATTTAAATGTGAAATTGAATGTTTGCTCTACTTATCTGATTGGGGAAAACAACTATATAAAGAGAAGTTGCTTCAGAGCATTGCTTCTTCATGCTCAGTGGATGGAGTTAAACTGTGGCTGTTCTATTCATTGCAAGAATAAGATTGAGTAATACATCTAAATGCTAACTGGCTTGTAAGTACTAAGGAGATGAGTGTGCCAGAATGGAAATCATATGGGCCGGGAATTCCCCTTCTGTTGACCACAGAAGGTATAGGCATAATCTATCAAGAACAGAATGCATGCCATACTTTGTTCATTAGCATTTAAAGAGGATGTTTGGCATCAGACAACAAATACAATACTTGCAAGATCTTGGCAGCAGAATATTTTGTCAGTTAATGACAATCCACAGCTTTTAAGAAAAAGACTAATGCCCAACATTATGTTGAAATTGGGACTTCATTTTCACTAACTAAAATAAAATGAAATAAAAGTAAAATCCTGGCTCTTCCAAACACCACAGTTCTACAATGGCAATCAAATAGTAAGGGGAAAAAAAGAAGATCCTCTAAACAGCAGGGAGAAAATATGCTTCAAAAACTCTCAAGAGCCATCAAATCACAATAACTTACAAAATGACCCAAACAGGTTAACCACTTATTAGAAGCAGACGATGTCACAGCGGTTGTACTGTGTGGTTGGTTGACGGTCTGGAGAGAAGCACAAAAGAAACAAGTAACGTGTTGATTGGATTGCAATACATGACGTAATTGTATTTTGACTTTTATCTGGTTTGTTAATCCTAATGTTCACATTTGCACATATCAGGAATTCAACAATATTTTTATTAGTATATTAATACACACACTTCCTCATAAACACACATATATATTTGACTTTGTTCAATACTGTCACCTTCAAAATTTATATAATTTGAAAATAAATATTAGCTTTTATAATCTGGTAGCTTAATAATGCAGCCGAAAATGAAATTTAAAATAATATCACAATTTTTTTCTTCACATGGATGTAAATATTAGAAACCATATAAAAATGTACTTGTGTTTAATTATAGTCAGACTGACATGTATATGTGTAAAAAATCTTGTTCATAACTTGTAAATATATAAAATTCAATCTTATCAAGGATGAGGTGAAATTGAAGCTCATATAGTGCTGGGAGTACAAAATGATCCACTTTCCTAGAAAATAATTCTACTCTGATTAATACTTACATTTTTCAACCAGCTAATTCCTCTTCTGTTGTGCAATCAGAAAAATGTACAAAGATGTCAATTTACACATAAATATCTCCTACTGATATTTATACAATAATCATTTGATATGACATCAGTATTCCAAAAATGGAGAATAATTACTTTTTTGTCACATCCATAGGATAGATTATTATTCAGCTATTAATACATATACAAAGAGCTATTTATTCTGTGATGAAAGCAATTAAGATTATTTATTCGTGTATTTGTCCAACTAACTTAATGAAAGGCTATTAGGTACCAAACACTAGGCTTAGTACTTCTATTGAAACTACTTCAGGGACACCTGGGTGACTCCTTCAGTTCAGCATCTGCCTTTGATTCATGTCATGATCCCAGGGTCCTGGGATGGAGTCCCACATCAGGTTCCTTGCTCAGCAGGGAGTCTGCTTCTCCCTCTGCCTGCCACTCCCCCTGCTTGTGTTTTCTCTCTGTTTCTAGAAAATAAATAAATAAAATCTTTCCAAAAATGCCAAAGACATATACAAAAAGAAACTGGTCAAGTAAATTATTATATATATTTTTGATAGAAAAATGCACTGTGAATAACACAGGGACAAAGATGGTTGCAGGGACTCTACCTGGGGTGGAGATGGGCAGGCACTCAGGGAAAGTTTTCTTTCCTTTTCTTTTCTTTTTTAAAGATTTTATTTATTTATTTGGCAGAGAGAGAGATCACAGGTAGGCAGAGAGGCAGGCAGAGAAAGAGGAAGAAGCAAGCTCCCCACTGAGCAGGGAGCCGGATGTGGGCCTCAATCCCAGGACCCTGAGATCATGATCTGATCCAAAGGCAGAGGCTTAACCCTCTGAGCCACCCAGGTGCCCACAGGGAAAGTTTTCTAGAGAAGATAAAACTTACAGCAAACCTTGAAAAAAGATTTTATGATGTTAAATGGAAAGGTAAACAAAAAAAAATCATCCACAAAACCAAGCTAATCATGTAAGTAAACAGCTGTATATATGTCATGGAATTAGGAGGGACTGTTAGCTTCCTCATTACATTTTACTGTATTTTCCATTATTTTCACAATGAATAGGCATCATTTTTTTTATTAAAATTGTTTAAGAAATAAGCATAAAGGGAAGGGTGCTCATTCCCCACATTCTGGATGCTGCAGATGCAGAGCACTAAAGATGAGTTTGGTCTCCCACAGCAAGCTGGGTGGTGTCCCAGGCACAAAGCCACTATGATGTTGCCCTTGGGTCTCAGAGGATGCCCACAAAAGCGTTTTCTGCTGCTGAGAACCCTCCTCTCCATGGGGTTTATAGGATAATCCATAGGCTTTGTATGTACCAAAATATTTAGTTAGACCTTGTGTTTTCCTCACAACCTGTACCACTTTCCTTAGATGAGTAAAAGTTTTCATTCTTATGTAATGAACACATAAATACCAAAGACACTTCTGAAGGTTCCAGATACATTTAAATATCAGTTCAGGTTGAAGGTAGGACACCCGCTTTATAGTTTGAGGTGTGGAAAAATTAAAGCCAAGCGTGAGGCAAGTCATACCAGAAATGTCACTCGGTAAAAACCAATGGCAGTGTTAGATAGGAAAGATCTAACAGGAAGAGAGATACATCTTACTAGGAGCCTCTATTAATTATGACCATTTTTGTAAGACTACTTCAGGCTTAAATATTTATTGATGCTCAGTTAGATCCAAGTAGTGTTGGCTTTTGAGGGACAAGTAGAGACATGCACACTGACTGCCCCAGGAGCCAAAAGTCATAAGGATTCTTGCCTTTAGAAAAGGGCAAACAGAAGAATAAACAGCCTGAATGGCAAGATTGAATGTAACAAGGAAGAACTGAAAGATGAAGGACATTTTAACATGTCTCAGCAGGAACAGGAAATCCTCTCTGGGTCTCTAGGCATAGGAGGGCTGAGGAGAGATGACATTAAGCCCAACCTCACTCTTTGTTATAACAGAGTAACCGTTGACCTTATCAGTCTGGAAAATTAAATAATCATTCAAAAGGATGAGCAAGAAAATGGTGAACTTTTACTTTTAACTCATAAACTCTCAGGTGGTCCTTGGGTATCTCTGCATTATTCAAATGATATCTACTGAGGTTGAGAAACTACGATGAACCAGACGAAGGGGTTAGGTGTGCAAATGTTACAGGATTTGTGTCCCCTTAGTGCCTGCGGTTCTTGGTCACGCTGCTTGGAAGAATGAAGAGGTAGATCAGGTGAAGTGTGGTGGGCAGCAAAACAAGGTTTATTGAGAAAGAATACAAAGCTCCCGGAGAGGGAGGGGACCCAAGTGAGTTGCCCTCGGAGTTTCTAAGTGTAGGGATTTTATGAACTGTCTTGTGGAACTTTCTTAAGCAGTCAGGGTGTGCTGAGATGTGCCCATCAGGGATTTGGTCAAGAGTCTATCTACCTATTAGGTTAATGTCCATGTGCTAATGGTCTTTTTTTGGCTGACATCTGGGGGCTTAGGTCCTAACTGCCCCTTACCCATTATATTGGCAAATGCTTTTGTAGTTAATTGTCTTATCTTGGACGTTTTGCAGAAGTCATTTCTACAAAGGCTACAAAGCAGAATGTCAGTGCCATCCTGTCTCAGGTGTGAAACAGGATGTCAGTGGTGTTTTATTTTCGCCATCCTGACTCCATATTTTCTTGTTGAGGACCCTTGTCCTGACTACCTAACTGCCCACTCACTCCGAACACAAAGACGAATGAGAAAGAGTCTCCAGTCAGATCAGAAAGACAAACATGCAGAGAAATAATTACACTACAATATGATAAATGCTCTTGGGCAAGAACGTCATTTATAGAATGAGTTGGGATCAGAGAAAAAAGAAACCTCTGGTGATGGAGGAGACTTCATACAAGAAGGGATGTTTCACTCTGTCTCAAAAGAACAGTTGAAGCTGCTGAAGGAGGGAAGACAGTAAAGGGCCTGCCAAGCAAAGAGATCATGAACGAAGGCACAGAGGCATGAAAAAGATGACACATTTTATAAGAAGGGTTCAAGCGATCACATCATACATTCAGCAGAGCACAGGGCATGATCAGAGAAGGGGAGCTTATTTTCTGAGACACATGTAGCTGTATTAACCCAAGCTGGACCAGCACAGCAGAAGGAAAAAGGAAAGCTGTGGACTAAACTCAGTTATGAACATGGATGAAAAACCTGAGAGAGACACCAGCATATACAGCTCAATAGTGTATAAAAAATACGAAAACAAGCAAACAAATAAAACCCCCCAAAAATCTGATAGAATCTCTATAAAGTAGCCTTCTAAGATGGGAAAACTGGTTCATAAATTCTTTTATGGATTATAACCATGTCTTTTATATTTTCTCACTGGTTATTGAATGTTAGACATTACTGTAAAATTTCAAACATTTCAAAAACATCTAAAATAGGGAGCAAGTTATCACATAATTCTACCCTCTATAGATAATCACAGAAGCAAGTTTACGTTTTCTATGGATCAAAAACATATCTGTATATCTACTTCTATACCTCTGTCTATATTTTATCTCTATATACAAAATGTGATCAGTGTAGTTTTTTTCTCTTTTATAAAAATGCAGCAAATATTTTAAAAATCTATATATTTATAGAACTGAAATATTTCAATAGGAAAAATTCTAACAAGAGGAATTTTTCTGAATCAAAGAAATATTGATAGGCCATAAAACAAGTTGACCTTAAAAATATATTTTATATTCCCCATATCTTGTTATTGAAGAATGTTACCAATATATGAAATTTTTGCTATAGACCTATAGGAATATCTTTGTACTGACTTAACTTACAATCTTTGATTATTGGTGACAGTAATATATTTTCATATGCTTATTTAATGGCCCTTTCATGGTCTTTGTGCATTTATTTTTGAATTGGGGAACTTATTTGTTCTTATTGATTTATAGGAGAATTTTATGTATCGTTCATTCACATTTACTGACATTTTAATATGGGTCAGACATTCTTCTAAGCACTGGGGATAGAGCAGTGAATAAACACAATCTCACCATAAGGGAACTTACATTCTATCAGGGAAGGCCAATAAAAAAAGAAAATATATGTCCACAAGAGCTAAACTGTGGAAAGAGCTGAGATGTCCTTCAACAGATGAATGGATAAAAAGATGTGGTTTATATATACAAGCAATATTACTCAGCCATTAGAAAGGATGAATACTTACCTTTATATCAACATGGATGGAACTGGAGAGTATATGCTAAGTGAAATAAGCAAAGCAGAGAAAGACAATTGTCATATGGTTTTATTCGTATGTGCAATATAAGAAATAGTACAGAGGATCATAGGGGAAAGGAGGGGAATTAGAGAGGGAGAAAAAACATGGGAGACTCTTTACTCTGCGAAACCAACTGAGGGTTGTGGAAGGGGAGGTAGGTAGAGGGGTGGGGTAACTGGGTGATGGGCATTAAGGAGGGCATGTGATATGATAAGCTCTGGGTGTTACATGCAACTGATGAATCATTGAACACTATATCTGAAACTAGTGTTGTACTATATGTTGGCTAATTGAATTTAAATTAAAAAAAGAAAATATATGCACATATATGTAAATAATGCAAGGGCTATAAAAATGAAACAGGGTAAGAGGATAGATCACTGTGAGAAATGCTACTTTAAATGGAAGATCCAGAAAGATCCTCTAATGAAGTGAAATGTGATCAGACTGAAGGGAAAGGATGGACCATATAGATATCCTGGGCAGGAGCGTTTCAAACGAAGGAAAGAAAACATGCAGAGAAGTGGTTTAATAATTTACTTGAATTTATACTTACTTATTAATATTATGAGTTAAATTATCAACTATTTACTTCCCTTAAGAAAATAATTTGGCAAACTTACATTTCTCTTGTACGAAAACTGAAGTTTGTTGAAAATTTTAGAAGCAAATGATTGCTAATTTCTTTCTCACATTATGTATTTCTATTTCAAGATTCCTTTCATAAATATCACAATATACCTAATACAGAATAGCAACATTTTTTTCAGTGTTTAAAATGTTTCATTGTTCAGCAAGCTTCATAATCATTTATTTTCCTCTACCTTAAAAATTTTATCAAAATAAATTTTTATTGGGCTGGAGTACTTCCTTGAAGGTTTTTTAAAATATGCTTTGTAAAAACAGTATTGCCTGGCATTATTGTATCTTTTATATCTAAACTCTCACTTGCCCTTTCAGTCAGGAAAATAATTTTGTGCTCAGACCTTTCTTTTTTTTCTTCAATCTCATCTATCTATTATCTCTGTGTTATCTTTTTGCTCATAATTTGCCATTCATTCCTTTTTAGTCTACATTCTGGTATAATTTCTCAAGTTGGATTTATAATCAGTAATTCTGATTAGGGCCACATCCATTCTACTATTACCTCATTCCACTGAAGGATTTGTTTTTTGTGTTTTGATTCTACAAAGTCTTTGCCTTCTATTTCTTGATTTGTCCTCAGAGTGGCAGTCTGGATTCAATTAATTAAACTGTTGATGCCATAATCTTTTAGTTGCCATGGAGACTGACCAGTAGACATCTCAAGTTTCATTCTCCCTACTCCATTACTGTGTCAGTGGATGACACTTAATCTAATTGTGCATATCAGTCCCCCTTGTGTATGTTGGTGACTCCCCTTTCATTCTCAGTGAGTCTTCAGTGTATGATCATACCTTTAAACATAAGTACGCAATTGCCAGCAAGAAGTTGTATAGCCCATTTGGTTAAGACTTCCTGAGTTTAAATTCCAATTCTTTACTTACTACCTGGATAATTTACCTCTGTTTTGTCATTTGTAAAATAACAACAATAATAGTACCAAATGCATGGAGTTGGGATATTAATTATATATAACACTTAACCAATACTTGGTACATGGAAAGCATGTAAATAGTGCTAGCTCTCAATAAGTAACAGTGTCAATTAGCAACATTTCTCTGTGTAAGTCAAATTCTAGAGTCTTCTGGTCATTCATTGCTACAAGGTCACTAGCAATAAGGACAACTCTCTCCAGGGATGCTGGAGATGAATGAATGAGAAAGCTAATTTCTCTAAATGGAGGTAGATGGATGCCAGGGGAAGTGACCTGGGAGAGCTTCTACCTGCAGTGTGTTAGATAGACTATGTTTGGCAGGTTAGGTCTTTCAGTTGAGGAGAGCCCAGTAGTTTGAAAGCTTTTTCCCAGGACATGGTTGGCTGGTAGAACTAGGTCTTCTGCCAGCTGCAATGAACTAGCTCAGTTTAGCCCAGCAAGATGCACCTCCTTGAGCAAGACTGATTGCTAAAGGATTACTGGTCCTAATCAAGGGATCAAATAATAAAACTTGGGTGTAAGTATCTTACTGAGTGTGCCTGATGGCAAAAGACTCTGTTTTCCTCCTCTGGTGTCTTGAATGGTCGAGGATGGGAAGACAAGTCATCCATGTGGTCTATCAGGATCACCTCTATTGACTCAGTGAAAACACCAAACTTGAGGTAATTAGCTAAAACCCTGATTTATACCTTTTATAACCCTAATTTTTCCATTCCTATGTAAATTTAATAACAGTAAGAGAAAACTAGGTGAGAAACAATAGTCAAAGCACATGCTTAGCTCATAATTTTCCATCTGAAGTATTTTAAAAAAGGAAATGATGTGAGAATTGTGGGTTTTAGAAAAATGACTTGTAGCTCTGTGAAAACCAGACTGCCTTGTTTCTCCTTCCTTTGTCAGCCACAGTCCAATTTCTACAAAGCCACCAGGCTTATTTTTCTGAAACCACAAATCTGCTCAAATAATATCACTTTTTAAAAAGATCCATCCATCCATTCATTCATTCATTCATTTATTTGAGAGAGAGAGAGTGATAGAGGCAGTAAGATCCAGTGTGTTCTCTGGAGGGGCAGAGGGAATCTTCCAGCAGACTGCCCACTGAGCTTGGAACCTGACATGGAGCTCAATCTCACTACTCTGGATCACAACTAGTGACAAAACCAAGAGTCAGAGTCGTAACCAACTAAGTCACCAATTTTACTTTTTAAAACACTTCTGATGGAAGGAAGGTAAAAAAAATATTGGCTATCCAAATAACCTGAAGCTAGTTGATGAAGTTCTCATCTACAGTAGTAGTGGTTGGGACAGAGAGAAACAAACTAAATTGAGAAATACTTGGCCTGTAGAAATAACAAGACTTGGTGTGGAGTTCATTTTAAAGAGTATGAGTCATTCATTTATATAATTAAAAATTATTAAACACCTACTATTTAGAAGCTAGTTCTAAAAAGAGATCAGAAATCAAATTAGTTGCCTTCAAGGAACTCATGATATAATGGAAGAGACATGCAATCTAATAATTATAATACTAAGTGATGAGTTCAGTATGAGGATGCTCGCACATTATTACAGGAGTATGGCACTGGGTATAACTAATTCTCCCTGATAGGCTCCAGAAACTATTTAATAAAGAAAACCACTTTGGAAATGTGTTTGAAAAATCTGTGGGAGTAAGTGAAATAGGCCAAAAAAAAAAAAAAAAAAAAAAGAGTTCCATGCAATGAGAAAAGAATTTGCTGGTGAGAAAAAGGACACAAAGTGTTCAGAGCATAGTTATATGGCTGGTGCAAGGGAAAACTTTGGGAACATTGGAGGATCAAGTTGTAAAGGCAGCAAAGTGAAAATTCTGGAAGTTACTTAACTTGAACCTTATAGGCAAAAGAGAATAATTGTAAGGTCTTAGATATGGTACTGACTTGATCTGGTAGCAGAGTTCAGGGTGGATTTGAGAAGGTTAAGGAGGAAAGCATTAGGATCAATTAGGTAAAAACTCAGATAAATAGTGAACAGCACCCAAACGAAGGTACCAAGAGAAGTTGACATTCCATTAAATGACCGCCATGCAATTTGCAAAATTAATCCAAAAATATAGACACACACCATACATACATTTCAGTTTTAGAGGAGCATAAACAAATCTAAAAATCCTGGGTAAGTGGGACTATTGTGTACTAAAATACTCATGAACTTATAACACAAAAGCAATAGGTCAAGTTCCTCAACCTGTGGAAAAACTGAACCTTAGCCCACCTCAAAAACGTCCCTGTGTCACTACTGGAAGTTTCTAAAGGGACATTTCTCATGTGCTCACAAGTCAGCCCTCCAGCCTCCTCACTACATGGTGTCTATTTTTTTTGTCCTGGCTCTATCTAGCATGTTTTCATTTCTTCCCTGCAGGGCCCCACTTCTGCCTCTGATGACCGTGTCCCTTATGAGAAAGTCAGTGGTTGCCAAAGATGCTGTCTCTGGAAACTCTCAAAGCTACCAAGCCCGAGTGCCAAAGGAGTGGTGTTTTCTTCACAAGGATTCTGAAAATAGTCTTTTCTCTAACTCTGTTCATAGTCTGTCACTTGGCCCAGAAGCAGCCTCTGTGGATATCCAGAGATCACAAAGCCTCTCAGACAATTCCATTGTTTTTGATTCTGTTTTCCTACTAGCTCTCTAACTGAGTTTCTCATGAAAAACTTCTGCCCAGTGGCTCAAACACTGGCTTCTAAGAATCTGACATTAGATTTCTTTTGTGGCCCTCTCTCCTCAGCCCCAAAGAATCTCTAGAGAAGCAAATTAATTTACCTGTGTTACAAATCTTCCAAAACTTTTGTTGTTGTTGTTGTTGTTGTTGTTGTTGTTGTTGTTGTTGTTGTTGTTGTTTAAAGCTAAGAAACTCTGTATTGGTAGGAGTTCCAAGAGGTATCAGTATGGATCTCAATCATCTACAAATGGAAAATTCAATATAACAGCTTTAAATGATAAGAATTATTTTCTGTTTGAAAATAATCAGAAGAAAAAGAATTATTTTCTCTCTGATAACAAGAAGTCTGGAGAATGGTAGTCCAGGGTAAGCAGAGTGACTCAATGGTCACATGGAACCCAGGGTTTCTTCATCAATGTGTAGGCATTTGTCCTCATGCTTGTCACTTCATGATCACAAGAGGGCAGTTGTACAACCATTGCTTTTGAGTCACAAACAGAAAAAAGTTTGAAATATAAAGAAATCTTTTCCTTGAGAAGTACTACCTTTTTATTCATATGTCTGATTGCTCATAATTGCATCACTTGGCTACTCCTGCAAAAAGATGACCAAGAAAATTGAGTGCTTCCTTTCCAAACTCCAGAATCAAAATAGGGAAAGAAATGTTCAGTAATAAGTGTTGCATGGTTCCATCCACTGAACCTAAAGTATCCTGGAAATTCCTTTTTGAAGGAAATTAGTATATAATGAGGCTTGGTTTGCTAGCTAAAAAAACAGGACATCCAATTAAATTTGAAGTTCAGATAAAGAGAAGAAGTTTTTTAATATACAAACCTATCTCCTGCAATATTTTGGCCAAACTTACATTAAAAATTATTGTTGTTTATCTGAAATTGCAATGTAGGTGAGTCTTATGTATTTTATTTGCTCAATCTAGCAATACTGAATGAGGTCTTTGCCTTTGGATACTAGGTGGTCTCATAAATTAGTTAATATTTCTGGGTCCCAAGTTATAAAAAGGAACACTACAGTTTAGTCATAATGTACTAGTACTTTGAATCTGTTGCAGTGTTTCCCAGGAAGCTATCTTTAAAAGTCCCCTGGACCTCTCCTTCAGACAGTCTGTGAAATAGAACATACACTCTAGTCTTTGCTAATGTGCCTGGTGAATCCTTCTTCACTTCCCTGTCCAGAGTAGCAGATCCAGCACCTAATCATTACCCTACAAACACCAAACATACAGCCACCCACCCACATATAGCCCTCTCTGTTCTCCCCCCATGCTAAGAGTGGTATCAGAGAGCAATAAAAACTGAATTTGTGGAATGGGTAGAT
Organism: Spilogale gracilis; assembly: GCA_004023965.1. NCBI lineage: Eukaryota > Metazoa > Chordata > Mammalia > Carnivora > Mephitidae > Spilogale > Spilogale gracilis. The sequence goes on from PITA01003992.1 coordinate 45,835, forward strand.
GCATGTCTGTGTTCTCTGTTGGAGAGCACCCTTGGATTAGAAAATCAGCCATTGTATGAACTAAGAAAATCCACAATTTCCTCAAATTTTTAAATTTAATGTTGACTAACTGAAACAGCCAGTCAAATGATTCCCCACCAAAGGAATTACATGTACCAAATGGGAATTCAATTCTCCAACTACTACAAAAATAGAACCCTTCTCAAAGCTTCGAGATTGCAGTTTTGCAGGCTTCTACCCTGCTTCACGATTGCCTGATACCCTTTTTCCAGCTGGGCCGAGCCACCCATGTTTAACAGTGATATCATGTATTGAAGAAAGAAATAATGACAGTCAAAATTAGGGGACACATCAGGGAACTTTAAAAGCTCTTGAGTTCCTTCTCTGAAGGGAGGCTGGAAACAAGACTGGTGCTTTTGGACTGAGGAAGCCTTCTCCTTGGATGGTTTGCGAATAGGGCTGAAGGCCCCCAAAAGATACTGAGCATTGTAAGTATTTCGTTTAAATAGGGAGTAGATTTTAACTTAAAAAAAAAAGGGGGGATCCTTTTTACACTTAAGGAATGGCACTGGTCATGCCAATGACACACATAATTATTTATATGTCTATATTGTTAATGTCTTGAAAACAGAACTATGTCTTCATCTTTGTATTCCCAGAATGTTACCTGAGCATCCAGATACAGACATGTGTCATATAACTTTCTTGAATAAATAAATAGATTAGTTTCTGACTAAGTCCTCTCTATCCAGCGAGGGGAAAGGAAGGAAGTGTTCTCTTCTGACTGCTGTGGAGAAGTTTGCTTGGTGAGACTGGCAAATGTTTTTACTAGTCACAATTGAGGGATGCAGAAGGTCCTTGTTGAGAGTAAAAGTACATTTATAGAACTTAAGGAAAATTCCAGGTGTCCCAGAAACAATTTTAAACACCATGAGCTTTGACACCTGGAACTTAGCAAATGAAACTTTAGTAACCTCTAAATCAAGAATCCAGATTTAATTACTGAATCCTCTCAATGTGTTCTTTTCTCACAATGTTATATAAATAAAAGAGGCTTCCAAAAATGATTTCTCTGTTTACTTGTGAGGTTATAAAAAGTTGCTAAAAGCACTGCAATAGCTGTCTTTGTGCATGTATGCTTGTGCACATAGATGAATATTTTTCTGTTGAATAGATCCTTAGAGGTCTAATTGTTAGATCAAAGAGCATCTTCATTTTTAAATTTTAATCTATAGTGCTAAGAAAGTGAATGATATGGTCTATTTCCCCACATTCCCCACAAAACTAGGTATTCTTTATGTTTTTAATTTTCACTAGTCTGATGGTCAGAAACTGTCATTTCAGTATTTTGATTTTAATTTCTCAGATTAGTAGTGACATCAAACATCTTTTCTGTGTTTATTATAATTTGCAAATATTTTCTGAGTATCATTCGTTCTAATCATTTGCCCATTTTTTACATTGTGATTTGAGTCCATCGTCTATGTTTTATGATCATCCACAATTATTTTTAAAAATCAGTTATTGTGGAGCACCTGGGTGGCTCAGTAGGTTAAGCCTCTACCTTCGGCTCAGGTCATGATCTCAGGGTCCTGGGATCGAGGCCCGCATCAGGCTCTCCACTCAGCGGGGAGCCTGCTTCCCCTTCTCTCTCTGCTTGCCTTTCTGCATATTTGTGCTCTCTCTCTCTCTGTCAAATAAATAAATAAAATCTTTAAAAATTAAAAATTAAAAAAAAATTTAAAAATCAGTTATTGTGGGGTATTAAATTTAAACTATTTAACATGTATCTCTGCATCTTGTTGATATAACGGTCCTGGAGACTGACACCCCTTCAATATAGTAAGGATGCCAAAAATTTGCTAAGAAAGCTACTAGAGTTAATTATATTATCTCATCTTAATCACGACCGCTATCCCCCTCTCAGCTGCTCACCATTTATAAGCAGGAAGAGGAAAAGTAGGAAAAAGAACACAGAATGGGAGGATGACGCTTGTGGGCCTGTGGGTACATGGGTCAGATGACTGTTCGTTGCTGATCCACGTCACGTCTCAGTCCTATCCAATGTAAATTATCACTGAATCTGATCATCTGATGCATTTTATTAAAATCAAACATAGTAAAGTCTTTATTACAAAACATAAACTGGAAGAGATTATTCACATTGTACCAAGTGTACACATGATTATGATTATATTACAATAATCGTGTGTGCACTTGGTACAATGTGAATACAATACGATTTGCTAATGAGTCACCGTTATCAAAAGGGGTATGCCTACTGTAGAAGATGGAACTAAGATTAAGCATTAATTTTCCTTTACTTTATGGTACATTTTCACTGCAAAAAAATGGATAAGGATGGGTACATATTCTGTTATCCTTTCAACAATATTTCTGAACATCTGGCTAAATTTTGTGTATCTTTGGTGTAAGAATTCCCAGACTTGGGAAAATAATTTTATTTATTTCTTACCCACCTAAAATAACCATGCAGATACTCTGTTGGCTTTTAGCACAGTCTTCATGATTTTGCATTTACATTAAATTGTCATTAACATGATCCTGACTCACAGATTGTATAATGATGGCATAATCTTCTGAATAATTCTCCACACTCTGTGGCAATAGTCTCATGCCTGTTCATGATCACTACCAGCCAAAACCATGCCTTTAAGATTTAAAGGAAATATTCTAGTTTGGGGAAAAATATTGTCTTTTATGCTTGGAGGTAGTTTCCAAATGATGTGCTTAATCATAGGAGAGTCTCACATCCAGTTGCGACAGCACCATTAAGCATATCTGGTCTTGTCCTAGAACACTGCCCATGACAACTGGACAGCCAGTCTATGAAGCTTCTTCATTCTTATAAAGAATCAAATGGAAGGCAGATAGGAAAACTGTTAGGATTGCAAAAAGAATTTTAATAAAGGGATGGAAAATATCAGGGTAATAGTAGTAACCTATTATTGACCCTATGAGGAAGATAGTATTGGAGAGATAAAAATTTTTAAGATAAGCTCCCAAAGAAATAATTTGCTAACGGCCATGAGACTCAGAGGTGTCAGAGCCAGGATTCAAATCTCTGCTGTTCTACCACCTGTCATGAATTCTGGTGCTAAGCCTTAAGAGATTCATTTCCATTGTGCAAAAAGCACAAATTACAAAAAGGATTAGTTGGGGATTCTTTTCATTTTAATAGCAGTGTGAGGGAACCAGAAAAGATATGGGGATGAAAAGATTTGAACAGTGAGTCAGCACACTTGGATCATAGCATCTCCACCATGAATCAGGGAATATCGATCTATGGAGATTAAGGTTGTGTGGGCTTCTCTCTACATCTGCTCATTTCTGACTTTCAAAAATAACTGTATTCTCTTATCTATAAAACTTTGTGCTTATTATTATATTTAGTCACTGACTTTCATTCTACCAATATTTATTGAGCAACCATTATAAGTCAGACACTATTCAAATGTATGTCAATGAATTAACACCTTCTCCTCATCAACAGGTTAGCATATTATTTTCCATCATATTGAATGCTGAATCAATTTACTTCACAATAAATACAGAGAAAAACAGGGAAGAGAAAAAAAAAATACTAACTGCGACCTTCGTAATCTTGAAACTGTAAGAAAAACCAAGACAATATATTTATTTCCTCTGCTTGTCAACCTATTTATAATATGGAGTTTTATGATATCTAGAATGAGAAAGAAACACACAGGGATTAAGACTGTAAAAATGAAGAGAGGAATCAGAATAAATTCTATAAACTACTTTTCACCTACTTTGCTGAATCTAAATGGAACTTAAGTTACAAAAATAAAATTCTTTTCCTCCCACGTCTTCAGGACAACCATTCCCATGTCCAACCTGACAGTGAAGATGATCCAGAATAATAGATATGCCTTGGTTGGGCCCAGTGTGTAAAAACATGTAAACACGTGCTGAGATAAGGCATAAGCAAACATCTCCCCTTTCCTTTTATATTGTGAACTGGGCGTCATACCATGGGCTTTTTTGCTCTTGGCCCTAGAATGAAGCCAGAGAAGGGTGAAGAAATTGGATTAGAAATATGATTTTGCCATTGTCATATATCCAAAACACAAATGGAATCCATCTGGCCACACAAAAAGTTTTAAATCTCAGAAGGAAATGGAAAAATATTAGTTGGAAAAAGCAGTGTTTTAACCAGTCCCAATGCTTCTATTCAGGAAACAAAGAAGAAGCACCCATTTAAGATGGTGCTTTGTGTCAGTAAGTTTATTAAATGGGAAGACTGGCAATCTTGGGTAAAAGTAGACTGTCCATCCAATTAAATTACAGAATATTAAAAAGGTCAGAGCAATATAGAAGTCCTCTAATTCATAGAAAACAGTAAAATTCTGATTTCTCATACTCCTGACAAAGATTGTAATTGCTATTTGAAAAGGGTAAAATATTTATCTAGTTCTTTGACAAAGATTGAAACGAGAATGTGACTGGTCACAGATGTAACCTCCCAAATGTAATGTGAAAACTAAAATTTTTTTTTAAATAAGGCTGAAGCAATATACCTATTTCTTTTGTCTCTGCAAGAAAGATTACAAAAGTGGTTCTAACAAAATCATTTATTCTTTCAATCTTTTAATATAAGTTTAAAGCCACCTTGTTATGTATGAAATGATATTATTTATCTAAAATCTCCAGGAGCTTCTGTATCACATAGGCATTAACTCTTCATCCATCTGTGGGTTGTTTTGTGGTTTCCAGTTAATATTCAGTTTCCTTCATACATTGTTAAAGACAGGAGCCCTGTGTGTGCACCTAATCTTTCTAATGGATACAGGGTAAAAACTGCAACATGTGCACAATAATGGTGTGACTTTGTTTGCAATAAACATTTAAAATGACCGACTTTCTCATAAATACACTAAATAGGATGATCTATGAGATTTCTAATTTATTCTTGTTTAAAATTTAACCATGCTTTTTTAAAGCATATCAATTTTGTTAATACCATGTAATTAAAACATGTCAGTGCACAGCAAGTTTTAGTCTAAATTAATGACTATGAGAATTATTTTAATTAAATAACCAATTATAGAAAAATCACAAGCATGAGAGCTGACATTTAAATGAATTTCATTTAAATTGCTTCTTAACATTGTCCCATCTAGGACACTAATGCAGAATGAACTATTGTATCAACTTAGATTATCACTATTTTTGTATGCACATAATGTATTCATATTCAATCACTGGAACTGAGCAGGATATTTGGTATCGATCTAAAACTTCTATTAATAAAAACGCAACAGAATGAGCTAAAGTAAAAACAAATCATCTTTCTTTTCTCTTTCCTTTTTCTAAAATATGTGTTTCTAAATGCTATTGTAATTCTCACAGGAAAAAAATGTTTACACATTTGGGAATTATTTAATATACTTAATTATACCTAATTAAATCAGGAGACTTTTGAAATTCACTTTTAAGAGAATATGCATATGTGACTTCAATGCCCTGCACATAGTGGGGGTCAATAATGCTGGATATCAGTGATGATATATGTATTTCTTTGTCTCTTTATTTACATATGCTATTGTGGTATATGGCCTCCTCTTAGAAATTGAACATTTCAAGATCCTTATCAGATTATGTTATCTAAACTGTGAAAATCCAGCTGGATATTTGTTTATGTTTGTTCCTAAATGACTCAAACAATACAGTGTCATTTTCTCTACTTTAATAAATTATTGTTATTATTTTTTTATGTTATGTAATTAAGTTTTTAATATTCATTTCATATTCATCCTTCCACACAAAAAATAAAAATTAAAAAAGCTAGCTCATCTATTGTAATCACACTCATTAAAAACTTTTGACTTTATATTATTACTTCTGATACAAGAGAAGAATGCCTGAACACAAGGCAAATTCATCTCAATTGTGCTGTCTTATTATCACAAAATATAAGTTGTAGAGGGAGCTGCAGAAAGAACTGAAATTTTATCCATGTATGAGTTGGAGTTGAACATATTGATTCATTGCCCAACTATCAATAAGGTTTTAAGGAAGGTATGATCCATATAAAGCTATTTCTCCTTTGTTTGCTGTCATATCACATAGTTTGATACAGAATTCATGATTTTAAGTGGATGATTAAAACTCTTTTAACTTATTTTTTCTAAGATGAATTTTACACATCCATTTGGGGAAAATCTTATTTATTTATTAGTTTGCAATCTGTAATAAAAGGTGCTTTCACCATGGCTTGTCAGAAAATAAAAGCAACCATATTTAGATTTGACTAGTTAATTGTTCTTCTTCATTAGAATGCATTAGGGCATGTGGTTTAATTATTATGTTCATATTTGTAGACTTTCCTTTTTTAAATCATCAAAGATTATTTAATATCAGAAAAACAAAATATTTTTTGGATATTTCATTTTGCTATCACTTTAAAAATAAAGAGGAAAAGAAAAGGCTACTGCATTTGTTGTTCATTGATTAACCAGTAATGTTATGTATAAATAACGTATCTGACAGTATGGCAGCCCACTTGGGACATTATGCCATTTACTACAAAATAGGATGCAACCTACAACTGAGCAGTGAGAACAAATTAAACATCTTTCCTTGGTAACTTTAGCATTTTTATTAGGTGATAAACATCACAGTCAGAGGAAAGCAGATGTAGTTATTTCAGTACTATTAACCTTAATCGAAAGCTAAGTTGACATGCAGCATACTTTTGCATTATAAAATTTTGTCCAATAGCAATAGAAACCAAAATTTCTGAGGTCATTATGAAATACTATCTGTAAAATTAATGACTATCTTGTGTAAACTCTCATCTATAGCTACTGGATTATATTATTACTATTGATGAAAAAAATTTAAACATAAATCAAATGCCTTGTAAGCATGAAAAATCCCCAAATATTTTTAACATGGTGTTATTTTTGCCTTAAGAAAAGTATCTTATAGTGTTATTTGACTATGTATGAATTTCCTTCCTCTGGGGTTGTGTTAATGTAATCTCAAAACTCTTAGAAGCATCCCAATAGTGACTAAAGTTAAGAACAGTAATGTAATTAGCACTCAACATTTATCTTCCCTCCCTTCTCATTTCATTTCATCATTTACTGATAGGGATACAGAGATGAAATGCCCCTATCCTTAAAGAAATTAACAATTGAGTGAGAAAAACTATTGAAGTCCATTTAATATACAGGATGAATTGTAACAGATCCTTTCTTCCTTTCGTTCAAAAATATTTATTGTGTGCTTACTATGTGTCAGACACTGTTCTAGGATCTTTAGTGTAGAACAAGGAACAGAACAAAGATTCTGAGGTGTATCATGCTTACATTCAAATGGAGGAAAGAGTCCATAAACAACAAATACCAGAAATACTCATAAACACTTAACTTGTATTGCATATTACAAGGTGAAAATTGCTATAAAAGGGTGGGGGGGAGTAGATGAAAGTTTGGAGATTGGGAGTCTGATGAGTGATGTCAGAGTGGGCCTCATTAACAAGGGGAGCAACAGTTGAGGAAGGTGAAAAAGGTTGGCCTCAGCCAGGAAAAAGTACACTAGGCAGAGGAAGCAACCCATAAAGTACTCCTGAATTGGGACTCTGCCTGACATCCTGCAAGAAAGTCAGTGCATCTGGAACCAAGGATTGATGTCAGAGAAGAGTTTAAACAGGAGGTGGGTTATCAGATCATGTAGGGGTCAAGGGCTCCTGAAAAGAATTTGGCCTTTGTAAAATAAAACAAAACAAAACAAAACAAAACAAAAACAAAAAACAAAAGCAGGCAGTAATTACAGGAGGGTAAGCATGTGATTGACATAACCTGACTTCTGTTTTATAGGATCACTCTGCCTTCTGTACTAGGAATTCACTGTGGAAGACCAAGGGTAAAAGAAAGGAGACCACATAGGAGACTACTACAGCAAATTAGGCAAGAAATGATGGTGACTCACATCAGGATGCTATCAGCGGAGGTGAAAAGGGACAAATCGCAGAAATATTTTGAAGATCTACCCAAAGATGTCTAAGAAGTAAGACATGAGTGCAAGAATGGAAGGATAATTCCAAGGTTTTGGGCCCAAGCAACCAGACAAACAGAATTGCCATCACTTGAGATGGATTAAGTGTCTGAAGGAAAAGATTTGGGATAAAAGACAATCAAGAGTTCCAAACTAGACTTGTTGAGTTTAAGATGTCTATTATATAAAGTCATGGAAATGTCAAGGAGGCAGTTGAATTTAACGGTATGGGGAGAGGTGTGCAATGGAAATAGAAACTTGGAAGTATTCGACATCTAGATAGTATCCAAAGCCATGAGATTAGAGATACCAAAAGAGTGTGTGTAGCTGAAGAAGAGATGAGTCCAAACACCTGTGCTCCACCCTTATACGGTCTGGAGGGAAATAACCAGCAAAGAAGACTGAGAAGGCAGGAGACCAGAAGAGTGCAAAGAAAACCAGTTCAGTACACAAAAAATTTAAGACAAGAAAGTACATCAAGAGAGTGTGATCAATTGTGTCAAATGCTTCTAAGAGTTCAGGGAGATGAGAACTGAGAACTGACCCTTAGATTTAGCAACATGGCCTTTGACCAGAGCAACCTCAGTAGATACAAGTCGGATTGGAGTGAGTTTAAGGCACAATGGGAGTGGAGAGCTGAGAGAAAATAAAAACAGACAACTTTTTCCAAAGAGTTTTGCCTCAAGTGGAGCAAAGAAACAAGGTGGCTGCTGACAGCAGGCAAGATGAAGAGAACAGTATAGTTGTAGAATAAGAGAAATCTCATCAGGATGTTTACTTGTGGTGAGAATGATCAAGTAGAGAAAGAAACACTGGTGATGAAGAGAGGGAGGGTTTCCAGAGTAGTATTCTGGACAAGGTGCAAAGAGGTGGGATGGAGGCACAAGTGGTGGAGATGGCTGTAGATAGAAGCAGAAACAGTTGGGTCTGTGGTAAGAAGCAGGAAGCAAATGTAGGTGCAGATATTACTGGTGGGTGGTTGATGTGGTCAAGTCTAAGGAGGTTTCCTTCTGACTGCTTCCATTTTCTCAGAAAAATGGGAAATTCTGGGCATAGATTCTAGTTTTAACCATGGATGCTCTCCAAGGCACTTGATCTAGGGATTTAGAGGAATCTACTGGTGTTGGCCAGGTGAAGAAAGGATCAGAGGGTGGTCAGTGGTGTTAACATCTAGAGTGAGCATGGCTACAGAGTGGTGGGAATCTAGATGTGCAAAGCACTTTGTACTGACAAAATACTTTTATGTCCATGTTATATCATTTATCCTTCACAATAGAAAAAAGGTTATCAATGCTCCTGCTTTATAGAGGGGGACATTGAGCCTCAGGGGAAAAAAATCATTTGCTAATAAAAGGCCTCTGGCACCTGACCTTCTAGAAGGAATTCTTCCTAAAATACCTATTAAATACTAAAGCTTTTTTAGATGGTAGTCAAAAATAGTCTTATTTACCAGACAAGATGATTTGTTATTCTGATAAAAACAGAACAAGTATTACAAAATGGGAAGATATTTATTATTATTCACCACTGTTATAAATATCTTACTAATAATGATTTACTTGCCCAATGCACTCCAACAGGTCTTGGGAATTTTATTTCTCAGCAAAAGAAATGACAGTAGCAAAAATGGCCATGAGGAGACATTTTAAAAGTCTCTCCAGGAGATGCTGCTGAGCAATTAAACTCCAAAGTACAGGCTCTAAGGACTGAGAGGCAGCTGAAGAAGTGCCAAGGAAAAATAAATAATTAAAGCCTGAGAAAGTGGCAGGGATCTGACTCATGTTCCTCCTGACTCTTTTGAATTCAGTCATGATGATGAAATGTACATTTTCCAACTTTTCCTCTTCTTTACTTTTCCTTTTGTTGCATTTCAGAAGACCTTCTTTTTTTTTTTTTTAAAGATTTTATTTATTTATTTGACAGAGAGAAACACAGCTAGAGAGGGAACACAAGCAGGGAGAGTGAGAGAGGGAGAAGCAGGCTTCCCGCCCAGCAGGGAGCCCGATGTGGGGCTCGATCCTGGGACTCCAGGATCATAACCTTAGCCAAAGGCAGATGCTTAACGACTGAGCCACCCAGGTGCCACTCAGAAGACCTTCTTAAAGAAGAGAATGGTAGCCACAATTTAGGGTATAAATATTGATAACACAATCCTCACCAATATGTGATAGGAAACAATTTAATAAATTTAATTCAGAAATTAAGGCAGTAACTAATAACTAGTAAGGCAGTGACTACTAGTTGTAAATGATACCTGTTTTGGGGTTTTTTTTACTCAGCTAGGATTTTCTCTTCCATTATCAATTCCCAAATACTGAGCAATCCCATTAATGTAACGTTCCACAGCTTGTGAAGTGTGTTTCTACCCATTACCTCATTTCATTCTCCATATAAGGTGGTAACCATCCCCACATGCTGCTGGCACAAGCCTGAGGTGGGGATAGTTTCATCCAACAGTGAGGAGAATTGCAGTGAACATACAACAATCCTCCCAATTTCACAAATGACAAAAGTAACAAAGTTTTAGAGCCAGTAAATGGCAGTTTGAAGTAAGGCTTATGATTCTTAATCTAGTGTTATCTTCACATGTAGTGAGTCTCAGCATCTTTAAGCCTCACCGCTTCTGTGGAAGACTGCAACATTATAAGAAAGCAATAAGGAGAACAAGCTATGCCTTGTTGATGCTATATTTAGAAATAAGGTAATATGATGGGTTATGGCATCATACTATATATTAAATGAGTGTACTCCTTGCTATGCTTCTTGAAATGGATTTAAATAGACCTTTTTTCAGGCATCTGGGTGGCTCAGTGGGTTAAGCCTCTACCTTCGGCTCAGATCATGATGTCAGGGTCCTGGGATCGAGGGCCACATTGGGCTCTTTGCTCAGCAGGGAGCCTGCATCCTCCTCTCTCTCTGCCTGCCTCTCTGCCTACTTGTGATCTCTCTCTCTCTCTGTCAAATAAATAAATAAAATCTTTAAAATCAATCAATAAATAAGTAAATAAATAAACCTTTTTTTTCCTAGCAAAATATAAGTGTATGTGTAAACTGAGGGAAGAGTTAGATGATTACCCTTGGAAATCATATGTATAGGTATAATGCTTTGAGAAATCAGTTTTATTATACAATTGACATAATTTAAAGGAATTTTATAAAACTTTCATTCAATCTCACAAAACAAATAGGTATTTCTTTTTTTGATTAAAGTACAGGATGGTTTTGTACTACCTCTTCTTTAGATTCTTTTTAAAAAATATGTTTATTGATACTGGAGAGAATGCAGAGAAAGGGGGACTCTTGCACTATTAGTGGGAATGCAAATTAGTGCAGCCACTTTGGAAAACAGATGAAGGTTCCTCGAATGTTAAAAATAGAACTACCATACCATCCAGCAATTGCATTGCTAGATATTTCCCCGAAGGATACTAACATAGATTCAAAGGGACATTGGCACCCCAATGTTTATAACAGCAATGTCTGCAATAGCCGAACTATGGAAAGAGCCCTGTTGTCCATCGGCTGATAAATGGATAAAGAATATGGAATATTAGTCAGCCATGAAAAAGAACAAAAGCTTGCCATTTGCATAGATGTGGATAAACTAGAGAGTATTGTGCTAAGCGGAATAAATCAGTCAGAGAAAGACAAATACCAAACAATTTCATTCATATGTGGAATTTAAGAAATAAAACAGATGAACATAAGGGAAGGGAGGGAAAAATAAAATAAGATGAAAACAGAGAGGGAAGCAAACCATAAGAGACTCTTAACTATAGGAAAAGAAACTGAAGGTTGTTGGAAGGGAGGTAGGTGGGGGGATGGGATAATTGGGTGATGGGCATTAGAAGGGAACCTGATGTAATGAGCACAGGGTCATATGTGAAACTGATGAATCATTAAATTCTACCCCTGAAACTTATAATACACTATATGTTAACTAAATCAAATTTAAATTAAAAATTAAATAAGTAAATTATATCCCCTATATAAAAAAACACATCAAAGAAAAATATGTTTATCATTTTGTATGTTACCTTAGGATAAAAAGCCAGCTAGTATCTAAAAGAAAGAGTAATAATAAAAATATATGAATTGTCCTTATGTTTGCACTTCTTTTGACAAAGGTAAGTCCTTATTAACATTTTCCAGTGGAATTGAAGCTTTTGAAAAGGAAGATCCTGATTGGGACTAATCACTGGCTAAAGTATACTGGACCCGTAGAATTGAAATCTTTATGTTGAACACCCTTTTCAGAACAGAGATGTTAAGGTAGGCAGTGCAACATTTTTTTAAGTAAGAGCTTGTCATCATTCTTACAGCATTCCAGCTTGCATTCACTGATCCGTCATCCACATGTGTGGATTGGGGCCCCACATGTGTGTCATCCACATCGTCAATGTGACCTCTCCATACCAAGTTGTAGTTTCCCAGCCTACCACTTGATGGCAGATGCAGTAAAAGTCAGTGGAGGGGGAAGCAAGTCCCAAAGCCCACAGCAGTCTTGTTGGAAATACGGAATCCTCACACTTGCGGGGCTCTACAGCCTGCTCTTGCTGCAGGGATTCAGAACTAAGTTGCCACCAGATCATCATGGACCTGATGGGATGTGGGGTGGGGGGAATGTGCCAGCGGGCAAGCATTGCAGTGCAACGAAGACCAGAGGCCTGGGACAGAAGCAGAAAAGGGAAGAAGAAAAGGTGATGGAATTGGGAAGAATAGATCTTAAATTGGACCGAGGGTCACGGTCGGACATTCACAGTGAAATAATAACACTGGGCATTCTGTGTCCTAGTGTTACAATGCAGCATCTGTACATAGACAGGAGAAATCATTCAGCCTCAAAGTATCTCTCTCTAGTGCTTTCTGTCTATATATAGTGCTTTCTCTGTATATATTATATGTCACACATATACTAGTTTCCTAGAGCTGCTCTAACAAATTACCACAAGCTGGGTAGCCTGAAACCACAGAAATATATATATCCTCTCACAGTTGTGGAAGCCAGAAATCCAAAATGCAGGTGTCAGCAGCGTTGTTTTCTTCTGGAGGCTCTGGGGGAGAAGCCTTTCTCCTGGCCTCTGGGGGTTTCCAGCAGTCCTTGCCAATCTTGGCTTGTAGAGACATCACTCCTATCTCTGCCTCTGTCTTCATGTAGGTTTCTTCTTTCTGTGTCTCCATGTCTCAAATTTCCCTCTGTCTTTCTCTTGTAAGGGCCCACCCTAAAACCTGAATGATCTCAAGATGTTTAACTTAATTACACCTGCTAAGACCTGTCTCCCAAATAAGGTCACAATCACAGACTTCAAGTCAGGGGCCACGATTCAAGACTCACACGCACACACAGACACACACACAATCATATACATAATATACATAATGTATACACTAATAGCATATATACTTATGTATTCAAAGAAGAGGGTTATACCTTTTTTATAGAGGGCATCATAAATAGGTTTTTTGTGTTTTTAAAACAGTTACAAATTTTATAAGGTATCATATCATACAATCATTTTCATGGCTAGATTTTTTGTATTTACAGAGCTGCTTCATAAATGAGAAAGACTCTATTCCTTGAAGACTTTAATAGTTTCTGTTTGTTTTCCTGTCTTTCATGCCATTAGAATAACTTTGACTTGCTAAGAGAGAAAAATAAAGTGGACATAAAATGATTTGAACTGGAGATTGTTTTATTTATTTAAGAGCCTTTAAGAGAATTTCCCCCATACAGTTGTCAAAGGCGGCCTCCAAGATGTCCCCAGCCGCCCTGCTCCTGCTGCTCCTACATGGTGCATTCCTGTCCCCTCACGTGTGGGCTGGACTCAGCGGCTCACTTCTAAGGAGCAGAATGCAGCGAAGAGATGGAATGTCACTTCTGAGATTAGGTTACAAAAAGACAGTGGTTTCTGTCTTGCCCGCCTCTGTTGCTGCTACTTGTTCCTTCTGATGAAGGCAACTACTTTTCAGAGAGCCCCAGCTAACAAGGAACCAAAAGATGTCTTCCTTCAGCAAGCAAGGAGTATAACTCAGGCCCCCCCTTCCCACAGCCTGAGAGGAACTGAGTCCTGTCAGCTCCCACAGGGAATGAAACTGTTGACACATTGCTTATAGCTTCATGACAGACCCTCAGCCAGACCCACCTCGCTAAGCCACACCCGGTACTGGATCCACAGGAGCCATGAAATTACAAATATGTGTACTTCTAAGCCAAGTGATCTGTAATGTGCACTTTCCCATAATGTGAAGTATTTTAAGTATGTTGTTATTGAATCATGTTTATTGATCACTCTATTGTACTTCTCTGCAACACAACAGTCTATAAATCGAAATTAATGTGACTTCTTAATTCCTGTGACCAGCTCTCAATGTTTAAAGTTGTTCTCGATTGAATTCACATTTTTTTGTATAATCCCCGCAACTATAAATTGTATATCTTTAGAGGTAATTCTTAAATACACAAAGCAGATTTTTTTTATTGAAAATGCAACTCTTGGGGCACCTGGGTGGTTCTGTTGGTTAAGCGACGGCCTTCGGCTCAGGTCATGATCCTGGAGACCAGGGGTCAAGCCCCACATCAGGCTCCCTGCTCGGCGGGAAGCCTGCTTCTCTCTCTCTCAGTCCCTCTGCTTGTGTTCCCTCTCTAGCTGTGTTTCTCTGTCAAATAAATAAATAAAAACTTAAAAAAAAAAAAAAGAAAATGCAACTCTTAAAGAGGAGGGTGGTATTATTTCTCATACCCTTGGGTAACTATTATTTTTAGAATGTGATCATTTTCAGGATTAATTTCATTCTAATCTTTCATTTTTATAATTACAAGCATGGTGAACTTTGCTTACTTAACCACATAAAGAAGTAGATGGAAGTGGATGTTTTGTTGTAATAGTGTTCAGGAACAGCTAAACAATTTGTTGGGCCCAGTGCAAAATAAAAACATGGGCCCCTGGCTCAGAAGCAGAAATAAAGTGACATTACAGTTACTAAAACATGAAGCTTTTTTATTTCCCCACAGTCTTTCTCTTGACTTATTGTGAAGGTTTTTTTATTTGCTACTTAATGTCATTCTAAGAAAAGACAAATTAAAATTTTAAATTATTAGCATGAATTTCCCCATTCATCTTTATATTGTGCAATGACAGTTTTACATGCAAATATAAAAGCATTTGACTTGTATGCCGAATCACCAAAATTATACAGTCTGTTTTTTGTAGCCTGTACATACAAGTGTATTTTATTCTTACCAGAATAGTGGGAAAACTGCACAAAACCAGCTCAACTGTTTTTTGTTTTCCAGCTTTGTTTTAATATGCACACCTTTTCTACTTTTGGCTTACTATGAAGTAAGGCCATCCTTTCCATTCCTTTAATGCCATCATCTTCCGCATATATAACTGGTCAATACAGGGAGGTAACACAAATAGGAAAATATGTGATAGGGTCCCTATTTTGTTAGAACATCCTTTGATCACCTTCTTTCTGTATCTGATGCAAGTTTTGATCCAAATGGAAAGTGCGGCCTCCTAGAACCCATGCCCTCATCTACTCAGTTGTTGAGACAACACACTTCCCATGCAGTTGCTTTGAGTTTTGCTGAACTCCCAAGTATCAAGGGTCCACCAGAATTCAGTGTTGATGGGGCACCACAAACACTATGGAAAAGGCCAGCAAGGAAAGGTATGGAGTGAGGATCTCCTTTGCTCATTTTCATGCTTCATTGCAAAACACAAGTTCAAAGACAAAATTGTTTAAATTTTCAGGACATTAAAAGCAGAGGCATTAAACCAGGTAAAAGGCCCTCTGAGCACAGGGTCTCATGCAGTGACACAGTTTTATAACCATGAACCTGACCTTGGTAATATTACACTGTTCTTTAAAATCATCCTGGGGTACATTGCAAACTATTGTACAATGGCTATCATCGATGAAAATTTCAAATGATTTTTCAGCTGATTATACTACAGAATCCTTCTTAGATTTGTTCAAAGCCAAGAACTGAAATCTATTTGGCTTGTGAAGGCTTTACCACAATGGTCATTAAAGCCATCTCCTTCCTGGTGGTACATGGCCATGGCTCCCCGCCCACCCCACCACACACACACAATCCTCATGGTCCATTTGTTTCACTCCCGGAGGGATTCATACCTGGGGGCAATGTACCTACTAAGAATCAAGATCAGTGCCATATATGCCTACCTTTATAAAGCTAGCAAAGGGATAGAGTTAAAGGGGAGATAGAAGGAGAAACCAGCCGTCCTTCATAGGCATTTTTCAGGTAAATCCATTGTAGAAAGGAGAATGTATAGAAGTTAAGGCTCTGGAAATTGATTCCCTTAAAACTATCTACACTTTGACTCTTAGAAAGACTTTGTACTATCGCAGTATAATGCAGTTCCTCAGAAGCAACTTAGGTTAGGGAAGCTAAAACAAATTCATAATTCATAAAATGGCCATAAGATGTTAAAGAAAATTTAAGTTGTACCAAAGCTTCTGATTTTATCCAGAAGGCTTCAGTATAATAAATCCTTGCTAGAGAAGCTAGATGTGTTCATCTAGATGAGGAATGATACAGATTTGGGGATTTTGTTGTCTGTAACAACTCCAGTGAATGTGACTGAGGAAGTTAAATATGTGCTGAATTCTCAGAAATGCAATCTTTATTTTTTCTGGCTTAATAATATAAATGTGATTTCTTTATCTTTTAGAATCAGGTTGTTTGTTGATTGAACCCACTCTTTCTATAAAATATCTCATTTAAAAATTCAAGTAAAAAAATTTCATAGTAAAATCTTCCTGCCTTTAGAATTATTAAAGATGGAGCACCTGGGTGGTTCAGTTGGTTAAGCGACTGCCTTCGGCTGAGGTCATGATCCCGGAGACCCAGGATGGAGCCCCACATCAGGCTCCCTGCTCAGTGGGAAGCCTGCTTCTCCCTCTCTCACTCCCCCTGCTTGTGTTCCCTCTCTGGATGTGTTTCTCTCTGTCAAATAAATAAAATCTTAAAAAAAAAAAAGAATTATTAAAGATACATTTTCTTCACTGGTAGGTACTCATTCTTGACACTTTTTTTTTTTTTTTTTGCCTTGTGGCCAACATCTCCTGTAGTTGGACCTAATATTTAATCTGTCCTATACTTTAGAGGACTACCATTTGTTAGTCTTCTGATAGATACATATATATATGTATATATATACATATATATATATATACACACACATATACATAGCTTACATTAAATTCTTTCTAAATTGTGTTCCAGTATTCTCTTTGATAAATTATAAATCTAAATTTCTCAAGATAATATTCTATATAAGAATAAGTGAACTTCAGACTCAGTAATCCATAATTTATCCCAGAGCTTGGAATATAGAGATCCAAAATGACCTATTAATGTTTATAGCTTTTATGGATCATCCTTTGGTTTTTGAATCAGTGAGAAAGTTAGCTGTAGAAGCCCATGGTAGGGGAACTGTTTGTTGCTCACACAAAATTTCCATCTTAATATCCCTCAAATGACAAAGTCTATTTGTCATGGTCTCTTGAGAAATAAGAAAAAATGATTTCAAATGAAAAAACAACAGTGTGTTTTAGATTCTGTTTTTTGTACTTTATAAACTTGATTCTATTTTTGGATGAGTTATCTATATACCACCCTGATATTGAAGAATTAGGGGGGAAGTATTCTTTTCTACATTGATGAAATGGTTTGATTGTAATGTACTAGAAATGACCTCAACACATAATTGATTCTGCCTTTTAATTATTGTCAGAAATAGTGGCATAAGATCAACTATTCAAAACTCAAGTCATAAGTTTTTGGCAGATGTCCTCCAGCAGTAACTGGCTTATAGCCAACACTTCTGTGTAACAGGTCAAATCATTCAGTTATCTATGGATACATTTTGCCAATTAATCTATCTTGAAGGTTCACCAGGAGTTACATTGTTTAAAATGAGATATATTTTATAGAAACTTTATGTGCGATTTTTATGACCATGGTGGGAGGCAAAGGGGGGGAGAATTATCAGCTACCATTTTGGAAATCACCTGGGCTATCTGTCTATTTGTTGAAGCAGAGGCAGAAACATTTTTCAAGGAAATCTCAACCCTTCTCACAGTCACTCCTTTGGCCTACCTCCAAACAAAGTTGGCCTGACTAGTTTTGAAAAATATATTTCAAGTCTATCTTCTGTTAGTCAAAGGTCAAACCTATAACTCCCCTTTAAAACAGCAACATAGAATTCTCATATTTTCCTTTTTGCAGGGGGAGTCACATAATATTAACCTTGAACTCCCTGGTGTCCAAATCTTCTCAAGAATTAATTTCAAGAAATAATATGAATGGCAGATATATGACTCACTGATTATTGCAGATATTCTCAATGTTATTCTGGGGTCAGTCCAGCTGCATATTTATAACACATGGTTTTGGGTTAATAATGATCGCTTTTACTGCATTTTCTCAAGAGAATGGTACTGACATCATTAGGGCACATAATAAGAAGTAGAATAAGAAACAACAATTATTAGCAGGGTTAACCCTAGAGATATTGAAGATGTTTTTGCTTTTATCACACCTAAAGATCACATAGCACTGAGCTTCCCTTACAGGAATTATGTTTTCTTTACGGGAACTATGATCAAATTTTCTTCTTTGTTTTGGGAATCAGTTCATCTACAACAATTAGAATTGGGGTATATATTCACGTATACTAACTTTGCTTCTGGCCTTAGTTTCTTTTCTTCATGTTTATTTTTTTATTTTATTTCTTCCTCTCTCTCTTTTTTTCCTGGTTCAAGTTCAACTTTATTGGAAGATTAAGGTTTAATGATGGAATCAATTCAGAACATGCTCCTCTCCCCTCCCATTTTTTAATAAAAGAGAATGAAACCTGGACACTCTGCCTCATTAGAATACAAGGGGTAAAGAAGTCAAAGCACATCTCCTGGATTTCCAAAGGAGAAAGATGGCAGCTTTGGGACAAAGTGAAGAATAAGATAGGTTCTTTTCTCCTTTGTACTGAGAATGTATGTTTAAGGTGAGACATGGTGTGGTTCCCCATGGAAGTTCCAAGGTCAGTGGGGACACCCAGTCTAGGCTACCTTGAAGAGCTCTTCACCACACTGGCCCCTCTCCACCAGGAATCTGCTGGAGGACCCTTCTTGGATTAGTCTGATGTCGACAGGAATCATCCCTGGGCTGACTGTGTGTGAATTCTGGGGGAGGACAAACACCCTCACCAGATCTTCTCAGACTGCGCGGCTCTAGGAGCTACATAGCCAGGTTCCACCTAAACTACAAGAAATGAGCAGTTCAGTTCAGGGAGCTAGTTATATAGTCTCATCATCCTTTACCGCCTGACGAAGATCTGGGTTTGGAGAGATTTGGGGTGAAGTGAACTGTGAGTGAAAGACCAGCCTGATTCTCAATGTCTGCTGCAACACAATTATTTCTATCTGGTTGAAAACTAGGCCTCATCTCTTTTATCCTTGTTTATCTTTTATCTCATGGGTTATAGTAATCTGAATATTTAAGTAGTGTAAATTTTAAGTAAAAGATTCTCATAACCGAAATGAAGTCATTTACTCTGTGGTTAAATTCCCAAATGGTATCATAAGATTGAGTTACCAACAAAGAGTAGTGCTGGAGGTCTTTAGAGAGTCAAGAAAGTAGTAGGCTCTGGCCTTAGCTTTGTAATGCAGGAAATTTAAATTGCTCAAAATGGTAACGACAGGTAGAGTAGAAAGAAACAGGATGAGTTATCAGTCTCAATGTTCGAAGACCATGGCTAATAACTGAGTGCCAGGGAAGTCCAAACAAGGAGAATGAATTGTGAAGACAATGAGTGGTCCATGGCACGAATATGTTTCAGGTACTTGAAGATGAAAAAGTATTTTGAGGAGAGATGTTGAGGATATAGCAGTTGCTATAGGTAATAAGTAGAGGTAAGGAAGAGCATATCAGAATGGAGGGAGAGTTGGGAAAAAGACTGATGCTTGTGTGTGAATGAAATGGGGGAGGGGATCCTACATTTGGGCAGAAATTAGATGATAAGGATAGAAGGTCTGGATAGAGCCAATTGATGTCTGGTTTCAAATGGCACCAGTCCAAGAAGTACCAGGTCCTGGTTCCCATAGGCCACTATCTTGAGTCTTGACCAGCATCAATTTGACATACCCAAACTTCCATTTCTACTCGATCTGCGCTTGCAAATGCAGAAAAATGTGTTACTTTCACCAACTCCCTAAGCTTCTCATTCTCTCCCATAAATTTACAAGTCTTCAGTCAAAATCAGGAAGGAAAAGTCAACCTGTGCTGAATGCAAAACTTGCAGTAACAAAATATTCATGCTACCACTTTTGTGTGTATCCATACTGTACCTTCTACTCAGTCAGAGCCGACCACACATCCAGCAGACAGCGCCAGGAAGAGGGAGCTCCACACATCCTCCAGGCTAGCTTTCCGCCAGTCCTATGGCCTCTTGCCTTGTTTTTGCCCCACTCCCTACCTTTTAACTCCACTCCTGAGTTTGTCTAGCTCCTATTCTTTTAGATTTCATCTTCTACTCCAGACCCTAAATTTATTCTTTAAAGCTGATGATGGATTTAGTGTAGTTAGTATGATCTTTTGTGTTTCCATTCCAAATATGAGTTTATGCTGATCATTGTCTACATGTGCCCAGGAATGCATAGATAGCAGATAACTGCCCTCCAGATCAATTCTTCCACTGGGTATTCACCTAGCCACAGACGTCAGAGTGAACCACTTCATCATCTTAAAGGTTTGATGAACAACCCCCCCATCCTTAATCACATCCTTCATATTTGACATTATACCACTCTGAACTCTTCCCTTAGTGATGATCCCCTAATCTGATAGTGCAAGCTATCCAAATGTGTCACTAATTCAAATGCACAAGTAGAATTTCTCCTAAGCATTAAATATATATTACAGTCTGATCTTCTCTGGATTTTGTCATAAACATGTTAAGAAGTTCTATGAAGTGGCAAAAGAACAAGTAATGTACTAGTACAAATAGCCTCTGGGACTAGTAAACCTTTGATGATGGAGAGCCACCCCCTCCACATGTTTGGTGAGGTTCTTGTTTTACCTGTCTCACTGTCTGCCACATCAGAGGACTGAAGTCATCTACAGGAAGGTGAGTAGAGGGAATAAAATAAGACAGATGGCCAGAAATCAATAACACGGTTAAAATAGGTGCTATGGGGCACCTGGGTGGCTCAGTTGGATAAGCGACTGCCTTCGGCTCAGGTCATGATCCCGGACACCTGGGATCGAGTCCCACATCAGGCTCCCTGCTCAGTGGGAAGCCTGCTTCTCTTTCTCTCACTCCCCCTGCTTGTGTTCCCTCTCTGGCTGTGTTTCTCTGTGTCAAATAAATAAAATCTTTAAAAAATAAATAAAATAAAATAAAATAAAATAAAATAAAATAGGTGCTATACTCCTGCAAATACCTGAAAGTCAGGGAGTCCTTACAGTAGTAACAATTAAATTCTTAACATGCCCATAATGTTTTATATAGGTAGCAAATTAGTATTCATATCCAGAAGGTTACAGTGAGAAAATGGAACCTGAAAACATTTATTTATTTTTTCTTATTATGTTATATTAGTCACAAACAAGCTGCTTAAATCACACAATCTACCGTTAGTAGCCATGGTCTCTTCTTCATTTGCCATTCTAAAACTTAACTGCATTCACTCCGCTAATCAGCACCATATTTCTCTGAGGGACATACTTAGAGATCCTCATTCATGTGTAGGTAAGTGGAGGAACAGAGAAGTTAAGTAATTGGTTCATAACACACAGGTAATAAATAATAGCACAAGAGTCCAACTCAGGAAGTTTCAGTTGGAGGTCACAGCTTAGTCCTTCTACCCAGCTGCCTGTTCAAGGGCCCGTGAGAGGAAGACACCTTCCAGCACCAACGTCCTGCTCCTTCTAGCAAGTCTGAGACGTTAATAGTAGTACTCTGTTTATATTTCTCCGTGGAGGAAATCCCTACTACGAACTGAGAGAGGAAGGTGTCTCATTGGTACTCAGATAAAATGCAGAAAAGAGTGAAAAATGACTACTAATAAAATTTAACCCCAGGAAATGCCAGTTGCCTGCTGTAAGTGTGTGTAAGTCCTCCGTATCATTGAAAGATAAACACATAGCCTTCACAGGAAGCTATTTGGTTTGGGTAGCAATGATTCTTGACATTCAGGAAACTTGCTGTGCATACAGAAACATAAAAAGCTTCGATTGTGCTTCTCAGTGGTGCTAAAATGTTCCATAAATAAATATTTCACTTTGTTTCCTTCTTGGTAAAATTATCTTTTTCTGCTTTGATAGATTTTCTCATATTTAGGATGACCTGTCCTAACCTCTCTTAGAAGAAAATAAGAAATACTTCCTATATACAAGATAAGACAAATCTAATAGTTGTGTTTGCAAACATCAAATAGCAGTGGGCTCAAGAACTGTGATATAAAGCTATCAATTAATTTTGTTGTAACTGTATGCACCTGTGAACAACTGCTTAATTAAAGAGGCAAACAGAAATCTCTCACAATAATACCTCATATTACTTGCACTTATGTGACTGTCAATTAGCTGGAGTGGATAAACACAATTGGAAGCATGCCATGCAGACTTCTGGTAAAGGAAAGAAAAAAGATATAACCAAGAGATATGTGAATAGAGAAAGCAGGACCCATAGACCAATATGGACAATTCTCTGTGGGAGAAATATCCGTTCCAATAAAGGAAATAAAAGTAGATGCTTTATACTGAAAGAATCAAACTCCCTCAATCACTGGAACAAAGAAAATGAGGCTTTCATATACAAATATACATCAAAAGGAAAAAGAACCGGAGCATCTGGGCTGCTTGTGAACACGAGCTCAGCGCTGGTGTTTTATTTCTGTATAAAAGAAAGCAAGACGAATCTCTAGGCTACTTGTCTCCCAAGATAATAACATTCTACCTCAAGGTCTCTCCTCACAATTTTACTTTGTCCACAATTCTTTAGTCTTTCAAAAAACAACTTTGGCGAAGGGTTTGGGAGAGAAGCTTGCAACTTGCGAGAAGAGTATGTCAAGGTTCCTGCTGGAAAAAGAGATGGATTATACAAGTTGGAAATTTCCAGTTGTCAGCTCCAGCGCTCCAGTGATTTATTTTGCTAATTGAAGGGAAAGGACTACGGAGTTATGAGATTGAAAATTGAACAGGCAACATTTGAATTATGATGAAATTATAGCCTACCACTAAAAGCCTCCTTCAACCTTTGTCATCAAAGAGGATAGTGAAATCGTCACTGCTTTTATCCACTAGTGAGGCAAGTTTCAGTGATTTCTCAAGAAGCCAGACCAAACATCCATTGTATCACCAGAGAACAGTCACAACAGCCCTCTGAACCTCCAAAGGGCAGGAAACCCCTCGAGGGTTGGGGTTGCAGCTTACCCTGGGTTTTGTGAATATCTGATGCAGTGGCTGGACCTCAGTTACAACAAACTTGAGTGAAAATTACACTTTTTAAAAAACTCCTGTCCTATCCCCACCCTTATGGTTCTTGAACTCTTCAGGCAGGGAATGGGCTTTATTTTATGAATAAAAACACAGAAATGGAACTGAAAGAAAGCCGGACTCATTTAACATTAGTGTTTTGCTGCTACGCCCGTGTTCGCCCTGAGACATAAATCTAGAGGAGAAAACATTTGAGCATTTATAGGCAGGGTAATGTGTATGCCAGAAATCCTCATATGACTATCCACACTTTCTAACTTTAAAGAAAAAGTACATTTCTTTTTCTTTTCTTTTATTTCATCCATTCTGTTCACCTTTAACTCCCTGCCTCAGCCAACCACCAGTCTGTTCTCTATATCCATAACTTTGTTTGTTTTTAATCTTTTTCTGTCTGACTTATTTTGCTTAGCATAATGCCCTCAGGGTTTATCCATGTTGTCACACCTGGTTGAATAATGTTCCATTGTGCATACATATGTGAAAGATAAACGATATATACATATCACATCTATATGATACATATCACCTATATGTGATACGTAGCATGTGTTAGATAGATAAATGATAGGTAGATAGGTAGATATGCTATATAACATATCTATCTCACATCTTCTTTACCCATTCATCCACTGATGGACATTTGGGTTGTTTCCATAACTTGGTAATTATGAATAATACTGCAATAAACAGGGGGATGCATCTACCTTTACGAATGAGTGTTTTTGTTTTCTTCAGATAAATACCCAGAAATAGAATTGCTGGATCATAAGATCGTTCCATTTTTAACTTTTAAAGGAATGTCCATAACGTTTTCCACAGCGGCCGCACCTCCTTGCAGTTCCAACAACAGTGCACAGGGTTTCCTTTTCTACACATCCTCCCCAACACTGGTTGTCTCTTACCTTTTTGATAATAGCCATTCTAAGAGGTGTGAGGTGATATCTTATTATGGTTTGGATTTGCATTTCCCTGATGATTAGCGATGGTGAGCACCCTTTCATGTGTCTATTAGCCATCTGTTTTCTTTGAGAAAAAATGTCTATTCAGATCCTCTGCCCATTTTTTAATCAGTTTTATTTTGCTTTGCTTTGCTTTGTTTGCTACTGAATTGTTTACTCCTTTTTATTAATTTGGATATTATTATTTGGATATTAGTTTGAATATTAACCCCCTTATATATTTGGATATTAACTCCTTAACAGACATGACTCGTAAATATTTTTTTCCGTTCAGTAGATAGCCTTTCATTTTGTAGATGATAAAAAGTATATTACTAAGACAAATACAAAGTAATCTCTCAAAATAATGCCTAAAATTTCTTGTGATTATGTATCTGCAATAATTAAATCTGCTTCATTATCTATTTTTATAAATAAAGCTGTGTTGGAATAGAGCATGGTAATGTGTTCGTACATTGTCTCTGGCTGACTTTGCACTACAATGGCAGAGCTCGGCCATCGTGGCAGAGACAATAGGCCTGCAAAGCCTGTCCTATTTATTACCAGGTCTGGTACAGAAAAAGTCTGGTGACCCCTGATTTAGTTGATATGATTATATTCTTTTTAAAAATGCTTACCAAATATCAGGCTCTGTGATTTATCTCATTATTTTGTTTACATGATTTGTCTCATTAAATTGAGTCAACAAATATATGCAGTTGATTTGATTTTTATCTTCATTTTTCATAGTTGAAGTCTGGAGAGATTAGGTAACTAGCTTGTTGTTCAGAGGTTAAACCCTCTTAGAAACCCTCCTTGAGGCCGTGCTGTTGGGCTGAGAGGTGAAGATTTTGTTACTCCCCTTTGTATTCCAATTACACCCTGTAATTATCTATGAGACGGTTATCACACAGTTGCTTGTTGATTATTTGCCCAGCTACCTGCCTACTAGACAGGACTGTGTCATATTCTTCTAAATCCTTGCATGTATTTCTGTGAGTACAATATCGCAGGTATCCTAAGTTCTTGTTAAATGAGTGAATACCCATATTGGTGTATAACACTCTTTTAGTCCATTTGGGCACCATAACAAAGTACTATACACTGGATGGCTTAAATAAAGAAATTTATTTTCACCCTTATGATCTTATTTAACCTTAGTCCTCTCCTTAAAAGCAGTATCTCCAATAGAGTCCTATGGGAGGGGGGCGTTGGACTTCAGTGTATGAATTTGGGGGTACATAGCAGTTAGTAGGGAAGACATGATTAGTCGTCTGTCCCCACCTTCATTTTCAATCCCCTTCTGCCCTATTATCTTTATTATGAAGCTGGGAAAGTTAAAACTTCCAGTAGAGACTAGCAGAGGCCATATGATGAGATCTGACAAAGAGCAGACATCTCTTCACTCAGCCCATTTCTCTTCTTCCTTCTTTCTGCCTGGAATGTAGCCTTCCTCTGTCGTTAGGTCCAAAGCCGTATGTTAACTAAGGGAGAGCTGGAAGCAGCCTGGATCCTCAAGATCATTGGTAATTCGCACACCAGTGTACAACTGCCTATTTCCAGACTTTTTGGTACATGATGCAGCCCTTGCTGGCAAATGCATTCCCAACTGATGTCATTTGGCATAGAGGGAACAACTCCACCCTACTTAGAAGTACCAGAATCAGTTCTACTATTGACTAGCGTTGTAGTATTGAGTAAGCCCTTCATCTCAAAGAAGTGGGGCTAGATCACTAACCGACGACCTTCTTCCAGCTCTAAAATTATATGATCTGATGGTTCCTACCAGGAAAAAATCTGCAACAAGCCAGGACATTCCCAAATAATTCAATCATAATATTCTTAAAGAACGAGTTTGCTGGAAGCATATGTATGAGATTAATACATATTTTTTAAAATATTTTCGTTAATCTTACCTGTAAAACCCCTTTGCCCTGGTGTTTACTCTGTGAGAATTATTTTAAATTTGTAATGATTTCTTTTCTTAGAGAGCACCAGTAAGGACTGACAAAGAATGACACAGTCTCTCCTGTCCTGCTTGCAGAGGATGCTGTGTCCCTGTGACTCCAATTGACCCCTAAATATACTGTTAAGCACATATTTTAAACGTGACAAGATAATCAATAAATCTCATAAATATTGATGTCTTACAGAGGAAATGTATCTTCTTGCGATCAGCATATGGAGTGCAGCACCCCATCCAGTCATTCTTCATAAGTCCTATAGAAAGTCATTGTCACATTATTTTTGCTTTCTTACTATGTCATTATGGAGTGTGTCAAGGATGCCTGTCAGGCACTTGTACCAACAATGTTTTGAAGCCATGACATCATTTTGACACTAATTTCCATTTTTCCATTATTCCATAAGAAGCCCCTAACATCTCCTATTTTATGGCAAGCTTTTTACTGTCTAAGAACTCAGACATCAACTGTAACTATCACTTCCATGAAAAAAATATATATACTAAAAAAGACAGGTTGGTTGTTAATTGATGTGCTAAGGATTAGAGTAATCTTTGTGTATCCTGGTAACATGATATACAGCGATTGGACTGATCCCCCCTTTAAGTCTCTGCCTAATGACACCCCCATTTTTCAATTCCTTAATAGCTGCAAGCCTTATGGAAGGAAATCCTTGGCCTTACCAAGTATTTTCATTTTCAGGAATAACTCCAGTATGAGCGAGATAAAACAGTGGGAGCCAGCGATTTTTCAGAGTACTTTACACTGTCACCCAGCCCATCCAAGTCTGTCGCACTTACAGTAAGTGGTTTCACTAAAATCCTTCAGTTTCTTGATGCCTTCTTCATCCTTCATTGCATGTTAGCATCTGGCTCTGCTGGGGATGGGCCGCATGGAAGGCAGAGCGCTCTTCAGCCAGCGGTGCCCAGGCCTGATTCAGCAGTGTGAGCCGCGTGCGTCCGTGCAGACGGAAGACATGACAGACTCGTTCTGGTCTTTGACAAGTGTTTCTCTACCTAGATGGGCTCATTATACCCAAATAAGTGACAAAATAAAGCAGTCCACAGTCTGAGGGAAAAACAAACAAACAAACAAACAAACAAAAAACAAAAAACAACTAGAGAGGTTTAGTAGAAAAGCAAAGATGAGCTTTTATCCAACTGGGCATCTTTTCATATAGGAAATAAGCTGAGTAAGTATTATAGTCCCGAGAATTAGAGCTGAGTTAGGACTTAACAATTTTTACAAAATTTTAAAATTCAGGGCTTTTTTGATGCTTCAGCATAGCATAATGGTAAAGCTTATGGACTCTGAAGCTCTTTCTCTATATTCACAAATGCTTCTGTCACTTATAAGCTGTGTGACCTTGGGCAAGTTACTTAACCTATCTGTGTATCAGTATCCCCACCTGAAAATGGGGATAATTATAGGACCTTACCTCATAAAAATTGTTATGAAATATGGGTTAATACATCTGAAGTATTTAAAACAATGCCTGACCCAGTAAGTACTCATCCAATAAATGTTAGTTATAATCAACAAATGGTCATGTTTTTCATCACTGTTTATGAGCATTTGCTTGTTAGGGATAAACCATAAGCACCAAATACTCCCAGTAAGCTACAAAGCAGCATCTAATCTAACTTTATGCCTCTAGACTGTGAAGGCTTTATGATGTGTCTGCTTGGCTTAGTTGAATTGCAGGGTCCAGAATTTCCTTTCTGGTGTGTTTCCAGTTAGGGCAGACCAAGAGGGACATTTTCTCAGAACTGCCAGAGGATGGAAGGGAAGCAGCAGCCATTTGGTAGTACACACACCCACTTAATCAATTATATGCTAACCTGGGTGCTGCTAGGAAGGAGTTTTGTAGATATCATTAAGAGCCCCTAATCAACTGACCATGAATTGAAAGTGCCCGACTTAATCTTATGATCTCTTCATTCTGACCTTCTTTCATTAAATTTTTTGACATAATATTTCATAATTTTTTCTATTTTTTACTTTCCTACATTTGTCCCATCTCTTACAGCATCTTCATCTCCAATTCACAATGTTTAAATCAAGTGACACCCTTTAAAAGAAGGTTTATAGCTTCCCTGAGATAGGACTCCAAGCTGCCCCTCATGCTCCTGGATTCCATCTCACTGATGATCTTCCCTTCTTGACTGTGTCTCTGTGGGTCCAAGCTTCACCTTTTGGGGTTTCTACACTGTGCACGATCTTACTGACCTGGATGCTTGCCCTAGATTTGTAGGCTTGCTTAGTTATATATGTTTATGTGACTATTCCTTATAATAAATCTATTTATGTATCTTAGCCAGTTCTCAGTAGTTCTGCTTCTCTGGTTGAATCTTGACATACACCTGGGTTTACCAGAATGGAATTTTGGCCAAGAATATTACATATACAAGTCACTTTAAAATTCAGATCCAGTCTTTGAGATACCTGAAACAATTAACAGTGTAAGTAACCATTATAAAGTCCTATTAAAATGATTATGTAAAAGTGGGGTAATTCAGCTTCTAAATTAGATGGGACTTAAAATACACTAATGTCAATGGTGAATTATTTGAACATTGGGAACTGGTAGTAAAGAAACCATGAGAGGTGTGATAAATGTAGGAAAATAAAAATTTAGAAACAAATTATGGAATGGCATTTCAAAATTTATGAGAGTAGGGAGGCACCTAGGTGGCTCAGTCAGTTCAACATCTGACTCTTGATATCAGACTAAGTCATAATCTCAGGGTTGTGGGATTAAGACCCATGTTGGGTTCTGGGTTCAAAGAGACCTCTGCTTCTTTCCCTCTGTCTCTGCCCCTCCCCCTGCTCTCTCTCTCGCTCTCATTCTCTCTCTAAAATAAATAAATAAGTCTTTTTAAAAAGTATGAAAGTAGGGCAGAATGAAGAGATGGTAAGATTTCAATAAGTCTCAAGTTTGGGTGGAATAGAATATAATGCAAAAGCTAAAAAGGCAAAAAAAAAAATAAAATAATAACAATTTTTTAAAGTATAATTAAAAAGAGGTGGAATGAAAATGACCAGGGTGTATACAACACAGAAACTCTATGAGGTAATGAATTCATACCATACTTCTGTACTAAATGTTAAATAAAAGAACGAATTAAATAAATGCATCCACAAAAGTATCTTTTTACTGCTTTCTACAATTCTCTCTCTCTTTTTTTAATGCAGTTAGATACTACCCTAATATAAATTATTCCCTGGAAACAAGTTAATCACTTTCAGAAGATGAATGAACTCTCAGTACAGGTTAACAGAATTGAGCATACTAGAACCTCAGCTTGATCCCTATGATCAAGGGATCCCATTCTATGAGATCCCAAAAGAACTTCAAAGTCGGTAAAGCAAGGGGAAAAAAATACATGTACCTTTCTCTTCCCGGATATTTTGTGTAAGATCTACTTGACAGATCTTTTGGGAAAAAGAGGAAATGACACAAGCTGAAAAAAGATTTCCCCACTGAACCCATGGGAAAAAGAGGAGAAAGGAGAAACGAGTAGGCAAACATAAGGTAGGTAAGCTTTGAAAGGCAGCAATCGAGGACAAGAAGCTGATTAAACAAGGAAATGGGTTAATAACTATATCTCCTTTTCATTATAATTTCTGAATATGAAGAAATATCACAATATTAGGAAAGTTTGGGGGAAATAATTCCCTAGGGTCTCAGGATGCAATTCAGTTTTCATTTTCTTGCCTTTGATTTGATGTTGCATTTTTAAATCTATTATTTTAAACTTGGAGACAAGAAAATAATATACATTGACTTCCTTTTTGTATTCTGAGTAATTAAAAAGAAGGAAATAGAAAGCCTCCATTTGTCCTAAACCCCAATAACCTTGGCTAGCTGCAGCTTAGCTCTCAGGAAAATATGGGCATCAGGAAGAAAAAATTTGGCCCCAAGAATGTGAGAATACCATGTAGAAGATTTATTGTCAAATGATAGTTATCCATAATTGCCAGTCATTAGGGCAACTTTCTTAACATCAAAGCATGTATTTTTGCTTTATGTACCAAAGCAAATAAAACCTTCATATGCTGGTGCAAGTTTACACTCTGGGGTATGTGAGTTTTCCTTAAATTGACTTTTTATCCTTTAGGGGAAGTTATATTTTTGTTGAAATACAACTGAGTGCAACATGATGGGTTAGAAAGAATAATGGAGAATTAAAAGTCATGAGCTCATTTTTAGTGCCAGGAAAACTTTTTTTTTTCCCTTTGAAGTGATATAAAAGCAAATTGTCAATAGAAGAATCACTATGAAGTGCCCAAACCTTAAAAATCATCTTAATCACACTGCAACTGAGTCAGTCAGCAAACTACACTTGCAAGCAATGGTTCATCCTGTACTGGGATCCATGGAAAAGATACAAAATAATGATGGTATTAATAACTAACTTTCGTGTACTGTTTTATAATTAAAAAAAAAACAAAACTTTGGCATTTGTTATCTAATTTAATCCTCAAAAAACCATGTGAATCTTATATACCTAAGCTTCAAAACTTTGATGAAAATTTACAAGATGTATAGCAAATAAACTAAACCTCCTACAAAGCAACAAACAAATAGAACAATTTTAGTGTCGTAGAGATAGAGCAAATTGGATGCAGGGGTTATTATAAAGTAATGATTCTATATTATTACAAGTTTCCTCCCCACTCCACCCCCCAAAAATACCGCACACACATAAGTTTTTCTTCCAAAATGTCTAAAGCTAGAAAGCTACATACTTACTATGATGAGTCTTCATATATAACTTGTGGGTACCCTCCTTTTGCAACTGTTTTCTGAGCTGACTTTTGAAAGAAAAATGTTTTCATTACTTTATAGTTGCATTCTGTCTTATCACAATAACTATTACCCAGCTCAAAATGAATTTTGGTTGTCTCCTAAAAATTTAAATTTGCCTTCAAATGATGCAAATTGGGCACTTAAAAAAATCTTCATGAATTTTAGAAGAAAACCTTTTTATTTTATATATAATAAAAATATTTTATTATATATAATATAAAATATATTTATTTTATATATATATTATATATATATATATAAAGAGAGACAGAGAGATCATTTTTGGATAGAGAAGAAGGCATACAGCTACTTGATTGAAGGAAATATCTAATTCTACTCCTTGTACTTTGTATTTAAAAGACCATATCCCAGTACTCTTAATTACAAGGCTCTGATGAGCTCCTCAAAACCAAATCCTCGAGAAAAGAATCTGAGAAATTAAAATTAAGTAACTAGACCAACTTTAGAAACACAATGACATGATGTGAAGTAAAGGTCACAAACTGAAGATTTGGGTGTCACTCTATAGATTTGTTATTAGGGGGCTCATCTGTCGCAAGTGTGAAGGACATTATTACAGCAAACATCCCACATGGTAACTTTACTACTGATGCTCCCTTTATTGTCTACACTTCTTTTTGCCTTAATTTTCTTAGTTATTAAAACATAATTTGATATTATTATTTCTATAACCCACTGCAAATTTACCTCAGGACAAAGATGAATATAGATAAATTATACATTAATTGGTTTCAGTGGGTGGATGGTAGCAAAGACTTATACCATCAATCTGAAATATATTGGAAAAAGGAAAACACTGTACTTAAGTTACCTTGGCTGAAAAATGATGTCAGATATCTCAAGAGCATGTGTATTTGCACCTGTTTGAGTCTCTCTCCCTTGTCCTCGATGCCAGGTTAACTTCTGCTTTTTCACAAAAGCCTATACTAATAGATGAAGTTGAATGACAATTAATTAATACCATAAAATTAATATCATGTGTAAAAGTGGAAAGCAGAATGAGATATTAGGAAATATTAGAAATAGCAGAAAATACTCTTAAAGGTGAGAGCAGTAAGCACAACTTGCTTATTTAGTTAGTTATTCACCAATATTTATCGAGATCCCAGTACATCCCAGACACTTCCTGGAGGTGAATGAGCAAATCAAGAGCTCTGTCTTCCTGAGGTCATTGTCTGATAGGAATGGCACAAGGCAGGCACTCCACAAATGCTTCCAGAAAAGTGTCTTTAAGGAATGAAAAGTGAGATGTAGAGGAGGGCAGTTACCTGGGGATAAGTTTGTGAAAAAAAAAGAAAGTAGTTTAAAAAGACCTTTGGATTTTCTAGTGTTAATTTTTAATATCCATTCAAATATTTAGCCCAAAGACCTGGAAATAATTAGTAAGTTAGAAATGGAGGATGTGACAGATATTAGGACTTACTGTGGTGATCATTTTGCCATATAGACAAATATTAAATTATTATGTTATACACATGAAACTAATATTATATGTCAATTATAACGCAAATTAATAAAAAAGAAACTCTTTTAACAATAACAACAAAAAATGAAGTGGAGGAAATGGGACAATGATTTGCACGCAGGCAGAGAGTAGATGAAATAGGAACGCCTTTTCACACAGCAAGTTTCTATGCAATAGGCAGAAAGAAATTTGATAGCAGAGTACATGTAAGGGAATAAATATATGGACTATATTAAATTTAATTATCAGAGACAGAAGAACATTCCCTTGGTCATCAAGAAAACCATTGAATCAAGCAAAAAGAAAACACTTTCACCCAAATATGTACTTATCCAGAAAAGCTAATTTCACCACTCGAGTACAAACCATTTACCTTGTAAATATACATACTTGATTTCTTATGCAAATAGTAAATAGCAAAAGTCACAGAGGCCAAATGCAGATATTTTGTTTCTTGGATATTCTTTGACTTTGTTAATTAAGAAGTTAAGACAGATAATGAACCTCCATTACTAGTATACCCAAGTAAGTAAGTGTGAAAACATTTGGACCACTGCAAGTATTGAACAGGATCTGTTGCTTATTATTCCCAAAGCATGCAAAGGGAAAATTCTTTTAAATATCGATTTACGCAGCCCCCTTCGGATTGCTGCTTCTGAATTACCGCCGCTCCCATCTTCAGGAAACTGAGTTCCGCGAATCAGAACTGTGCGAAGAAGCAAAATCTCCATCTTGCAAGGACAGGAGGAGCGCTACTGCCAATGCAGGTCAGTCAAGTTATAATGGGCTCTAATTAGCACTCCAAAAGCTGTTAAATTCTTTACCTGCAGCTGAATGGCAGTTAAAAAGGTGTGAAATCCTTTCTTTCCTTTGAAAACATCACAGAGTTGAAAAATTTCCCCCCAATCTCTTTTGTATATCTTAAAGTCCAGAGGGAAAACCAAAATGGAAAGAGAAAAGGTGATTTGTGAAGCAAAAGGTTATTATTAGTTTTTCATCTTTTGCAATCATAGAATACCCACTTACTTGGCTTCTGTCCCTCAGTATTCAGGTCTGTGAAATGGGATGGGAACAAAAATATCTACCTTGCAGAAGAATTGCGAGGAATAATTATTTAGTGTTCATAATGCTCTTTGAAGATGAAGAAAATGATTCATGTGGCTAAGTGTTATAATCACCAACCTAAGCCCAGACAGAAATATCAGAAAAATTAAAGCTAGCTCTGGGTGAAGAGAAAATTTATTCCTGATGCCTGTGGTTTTAGATTTCTGATGCTGACACAAAATGCACAAAATTCAAGATTTAAAGCAAAATTATATAGAGAAAACCTCTCATGCTGCTTAAGCTCATATCCCTTCTGAACCTGAACTAGATTACGTACAGTGATATGGCTTGAAATGGAAGAGTATTTCTCAGATGGTATCTATCATTCCTTACTCATCCACATGGAAAAATTAATTTAGT
This sequence comes from Spilogale gracilis, assembly GCA_004023965.1. Taxonomy (NCBI): domain Eukaryota; kingdom Metazoa; phylum Chordata; class Mammalia; order Carnivora; family Mephitidae; genus Spilogale; species Spilogale gracilis. The sequence continues at coordinate 80,075 of PITA01003992.1, forward strand.
ACATGCAGGTGTAAGTGTAATTGTGCATGAAAAATTATGTACAAAAGAAAGCAAAATGATCCACTAATCATATTTGTGTTTGGTGTCTCTTTTCACTTCCTTTTTGTGTTACATAATTATAATTACAAACTTAGAAAATTTAAGTCATATCTGGTGTCTATTTCAACTTGGAACACGTCCACATTAAAACTGTCATCAATAAACATGTGAATGCCCATTAAATGCTTTCCACTTTAATAGATTTGGTTTGGAAGTAAATAAGAAAAGAAACACAGGGTTCCAAATTTTGTTGATCTCAAATCTAATGGAGACAGTATAAATGCAGCAAAGAATATCCAGACTCAACAAATATTGAAAATAATAGACCCATTCTTAGAGAAAAATGATGTAGGTCAGGAGATGAGGAGAGAAAATGAATTTTTCCAATACATTTTTATATTACTTATCTTGCAGATTTTTTTTACTCTAAGTATTAAGAGATTTAAAAAAAGGGGGGTTACCCATAAAAAAGAAACCACTAAAGAACAATAAGTAATTGCAAACTCAGCCTATAAGAAGAGAGGACTATTTAAGAAGTGAAAGTGTCTGGTCATTCAGTAGAGTTGTCTGCTTTGTGCTTCTAGAACCCTGGGGGTCAGCTTCTATGGATGAATACTCCCACAAACTCTACCCAAGCTCCTATCCTGAATTTCAGATCTACATTCAAATATTCATGGGTCACCTTCAATTGGATGTCCTGAAGGTACTTTGAATTCATTTGTCACAGCTGAATATAATAAATGCCCTATCTAGCTTTCTCCTGCTGTGTCTTATCTCAGTTAATGGTTGGTTCTGCTATTAACCCAGAGTGCTGCGTTAGAAACCTAAGCTTTATTATTGACTCCACCAGCTAAAAACCCACTTTTTTTTTTTTTTAAAGATTTTATTTATTTATTTGACAGAGAGGAACACAGTGAGAGAGGGAACACAAGCAGGGGGAGTGAGAGGGGGAGAAGCAGGCTTCCTGCCGAGCAGGGAGACCGATGTGGGGCTTAATCCCGGGTCTCCCGGATCATGACCAGAGCCGAAGGCAGTCGCTTAACCAACTGAGCCACCCAGGCGCCCCAAAACCCACTTCTAAACCATCATCAAGTCCTATCAGTGTTACTTCCAAAGTCTGCTCAAATTCATCCATGTCATTTCAGTTCCCCAGTCTAGTTTACATCACTGTCATCTTCTGGCTAGATGAGGGTATTTCACGTCTGTGTCTTTATTGTGAGCAACAGAAATGCCTTCTTAAGCAAAGACCATGAGTTTATGGAGAAGATCTAAGGTAGCTCTCAGAATCTTCGAGCAGGTTGAATAACTGGGCTTGAGAAAGAACAAGACGATGGATGAGACCACAGGAATGAATGGTGCTTCTGCTGATTTGGTGAACACTAAAATTTTGGAATTTTTGTCATTTATCTCAAGGATAAAACCCTGAATTGAATGTTATTATCCTAACTTGAGCCCTTTGCCCAACCCTAGGCCAGGTCTGGGTACAACACAGAGAGGGGAGATCAGATGCTGAGTTCCCAACCTCTTTGTGTCCAGTCTTACTCTCTCGCTTCCTCCCACTCTGCACACAGCCAGAGCCGCCTTGCTGAAACACAAACGTGACTGGGACAGTGGTATCCCACTTGAAACCCTACTATGCCTGCCTGTTGATCCCAGGAAAAAAGGTCCTCCCAGAGGGCACCTGGGTGGCTCAGTTGGATAAGCGACTGCCTCCGGCTCAGGTCATGATCCCGGAGACCCGAGACTGAGTCCCACATCAGGCTCCCTGCTCGGCAGGAAGCCTGCTTCTCCCTCTCTCACTCCCCCTGCTTGTGTTCCCTCTCTGGCTGTGTCTCTCTCTGTCAAATAAATAAATAAATAAGTCTTTAAAAATAAAAAAAGTTCCTCCCATCTTTATGAACTGGACCCTCCTTTAAAAACAATTTTTGCTTTCTGCTATTCTAATCCTTCCTTTGCCAGATGCTCTCATGATTTCCCACCACACTGAAATTCTTGAGAACCACTCCACATTCCTTCCTTTGGGTCTTTCAAAATGCTCTCTGCCTAACATGCTTTTCACTCTCCTCTTCATCTCTCTCACACAGCCTCTATCACCTCTCCAAGCATTATTCTGTATTAAAATGGCTGGTGTATTGCTTCCTTCATGTGAGGGGTTGACTACCGTCCTCCAAACCCTCATCTCCACTCAGAGCATCAAAATGTGAGCTTTTTTGGGACGTAGAACCTATGTAAGTGTAATTAGTTGAGGATCCAGAGAGGAACTCATCCTGGATTTAGAACAAACCCTATGCTCAATGACTGGTGTCTTTATAATAAGAGGATAGGACACAGAGACACATTACAGGGACAAATGTAATCACAGAGGTCATGTACACATAGAGGCAGAGATTGGATTTATACTGGCACAAGCCAAGGAATACCTAGGCACTGGAAGAAGCAAGGAAGTGTTCTCCTGGGGAGTCTTCAGAGGGAGTCTGGTCCTGCTGACGCTTTGATTTCAGATTTCTAGTCTCCAGAACTGTGAGAGAATAAATTTCTGTTGTTTTAAATCACTGAAGTTGGGGCATTATTTTTTTTAACCACAGCTCGGGAAAACTAATACACTGGACAATATGCTCCGTTAGAGGCAGGAAAGACATTTATTGTGCTTATTTTTGCATCCCAAGAGCTTAGCCTAATGCCTACTGTAGATGGGCTTTGAATAAATAATTGTAGAATGAGTGAATAAAAGCTGGTCTTTCCCACATCCCTAGTACACCAAGTCTTGGCTCTGTCCCAACTCATTCCCATCCCTACAGTAGCAGTTATCATCTCCCTGTTTTAATAATCCACAGACATAGTAGATTAATACCTATTAATATGTACTCTTAAAATAGTGCCTTGGGGTTATTTAAGCTAAAGTGCATGTGGGAGAATATACCTCTTAAACAAGATTTGTATTTTTTTCTGCAGGAAAAAAAGAGCCTTAAACTAAAGAATAAATCACTTGTTATAGAATTCCACATCTCAGTAGAAAATACAGAAGATATTGTCTTAAGCAAGGGAGATAACCTTTTCTGAAACTTATTTTTTTCAGATTCTGTAGATTATATGATCTTGTGTAACCCTAATCTTTTGCACATAGACGTTTTAGTTAAAAATGGAAAGATTTTTTTAAAAAATAGAAAGATTTTACCAAGAAGATATAAATATCTCAAATTTCCAAATATCAGCTTCTCAGGAAAAGATCAGTAATTTGAGTAAATGAAATCTCCAAACACAAAACAACAAATGAATCTGGTCTAAAGTATAAACCAAACAGAGCCTCGAGTTTGAGTGCTTCTCTGCTGGGCATTGACAATATTGATGGAATCAATCTGCCTTCGATATGCATATGCCAAATATATCTCAGTTCATTTTGAAGCAACGATCACATAAGATTAGCATATGGGTGCAGACGTCCTCGCCCTCTATGGAGCACAGGTGTACGTGTGTGCCTGCGTGTATACATGCACATGCACACTAACTGCTATAATAAGACATTTCACTCTATGCACATCAGTTAGGATTAAGAAAGGAGCTGAATTTCCAGGGTTATTAAGAGTTCTTTTCTCACCAGCTCCATCAGTCATTGTCCAATCCCACAAATGGAATAACAAAACCTTGTGGAGGCATTAGCCTTCACCCTGAAGAGCTCTCTGCTATCTGTCTTAATAGTCCAATTTTGAAGATTTCTTAGATGACATATTTTAAGATTTCCTTCTATGTAGGGCTTATGTTGAAGCCCTCTAGCCACATCCTAACAAAAATTATATCTTATCACTTATTATTATACATAAGAAAGCATTGAAGATTGTACAAGTAGACATCTAGAAATGTAGTCTATAATACACAGACAACAAACTTTTGCTAACTGGGTAAAAGTGCTTTATAACTTCTATAAATTAATGACACATTTGAATATGAAAATGTAGATTCTAATTGCCTGCCTATGCCAAAAATAAATTTTTTGGAACTCCAACTACATAGTATGACAGAAAATAAAATAAAATTTTGGATACAGAGAAAATATTATAAATCTTGCTTATATTTTAAAAATAAGAAGTATCACTTCTTAATCAGTTATTTTTCAAGAGATGCTTAATTGAAGAAACTTAAAATGTATTACCTATGACTGAAGGAAAACAGATTGACCTAGAAAGTTTACTGAGTGCTGGGGAATATTACAAAGGAGTAGAGTTTCAAATGCACCCAGCTAATGGAAAGTACAAGTTGCAAAGCACTGGGCACCAATATTCTGCATTTGCCCAGGGAAAATGTAGACATCGACTTCCTGACAGAAGTTTGGAATATGGAGAAGGAAGTGAGCTTATGAACTTTCTTGTGATTTCTGGCTGAAACAATGAAGGTGCCTTCTCTTTGCATGCCCCTCCCCCATACTTGGCAAGTCAAGGAATATTTCTGAACTCATGAGGCAAGTGAGCTGAGAAATAGAATGAAAGCCAAAAAGGGAGTGAACTTTTGAATTGATGCATTTGGGGAAAGCTGCTCAAGGATATTGCCACATTTAATTGGAGGTGCATGATAGCCACTGTTTTGCTCACTTGTTGGACCTTGTCCTTGGGAGTCTAGCACTGTTCCATCTCTGCTGACTGCACACCCTTTGTGTTCTAGGCCCCTTATTTAATCAATTTTACTTTGTATAAAAGATGACTTTTCTTAACATACCACCTCAGTTCCCCCTTACATTTACTCTTTTATCAGTGGACTTTCAAAGGCATCCTCTTAATTAGTTTACTGAAGGGAGATTTCTGGATAACTCAGAGGCCTTTCTATTATTTCACTTGCAACAATCCATGCTTATAAATAATATTTTCAAAGCAATTCTGGTTTGGAGTCATTATAAAATATCCCAGTTATAAAAGCAGGGGTTGGAGAGGTTAACAGGGAAGGTACACAATTTCCAAGTCACTTGGTCCAAATGCTCTACAGATATCTGTTTAGCTCAACTCAATCTTTAGACTGAGTTTTTGAGCCCAGTTTTTATCCCTGCTCCAGCAAACTATGGTAGGGAAAGATAAGGTGGGATCATTTGGTGAAGTAGAATCTCTTCTTAGCTTAAATGGGCAGAGAAACAAAATTTGATTTGGGATTCAAACCAACTAGCCCAAATCCCATGCTCCCTCCATTATATCATGATAGTTGTTCTTGGCTGACTATTTTCTTTATTTGACGTACATTTTGGTGATTGCATCAGCTGTCATAGTTCTAACTACGACCTACACATAATTCTATATCTCCAACCCTGACCTGTTTCTTGAATCTTGAACTTAAAAATCCAACTACCTATTGGATATAGTCACTAGATTGTCCCAGAAATCACAACAAACTGCATAGGCACTTACCTTAAAGAGTTACTCTAAGAATCAGAACTAATCCATTAAAAGCATTGGAAACTTCTCCTGGGATGAAGCAGAGGCCCAATAGAAGAATGTCTTTATACTGTTTCCATAATGCAGCTCATCACCCAGCCCCTACCCAAACCTGGTCTTGTTATCCACTCAGTTTAGGTAACTTCCTGCCTTTCAGCCAGTTGCCCACAGCAGAAACCTGGGAGGTGTGCTGAATTCTTTCCCCTCTGCCAGACCACACATCTGACTGGTTATATCTACCAAAGAGTTCTTGAATTTTTAAGCCCCTAGCAATGACCATCACTGCTAGGCCCAGAAGGAGAGTAAATGTTTCTGAGAAGAAGAGAGTGGTAGCAGTAATGACTCCCCTGATAGCAGAGGTGAGGAAGGCAGAGATGGGAAAGGGAGCAGAAGAAAGCCTGGGACAGACAGGTGCTTTGCCTAGTGGGCACGCAGTGACTGAGTCTGTGGTTCTGCAAGTGGAGGCTAGATGAGCATAAGTTGCCACATCAAGCCCCAGATGCCCATAAGGAGCATTGGGCAATTGAAACTCAGCCCCCGCTCCCATGCAGACTGATAGAGGGAGAGAGGAAAAAGTGTTGACAAATATGATACCTTAAAAAGGAGGTCCTGACTTCGTGACTTTTAGTTGCATTTTCTTGTTGTAATTTTCATTTCAGTATCGTAAACACCATCACACGTCATCCCTGGAATTATGCTGCTTCCCTTTAATGCCTGAGCCAAGCGCAGAAAAAGAAAACAAATGAAATCTCCCTCGGTTCACTTTTGCACTGCTGAAACACTGTAATTTTGTGTGGAACTTTGCATACGCTAAATAAGAACAAAAGGAAAATGATTAGAGAAAATGCAAACATCATCTTCACAATTACTTTTCCAAATTATAGGGTTTTGATGCTACAATTATTAAATTTAGGACTCAAAATACTGGTATGGCTTGCCTTTTCTCCCAACAGTAGACTGTCTCCCCTTGGGAGATGCAATCTTATCTTTCACCTGCCTACAATAATCTCTCAGACAAACTAAATCCTTTTTTTTTCTGATTTAAGGCAAAAATATAAATACTAGGGAGATTATTTTGGGTTGCTCCATGCCTTCCCAGTTCCTGATGTGTAGAACCTGACTCTGCCAGAGATAATTGGGAGAAGATCTTACTGGCTGGGGCCATAGTGATGCTGTTCTGCCCAGCTCAGGAGGGAGTCTGTCTCCTCTTTCCTTTAGATCTTATAGCCTATTTACCATGTGAAGCCTTCTCAGAGTTTATCAATTTTGAAATCTTAATATAATACAGCCTTCATGTTTAATACTTATAGACACTAAGTAAATCAAAAGATCACACTGATGTAGTATCTTCACAAAAAAAACCCCTAGGACTGGCATTTGGATCATTTCCATGAAATCGTTCTACAGAAAGGACATGTTACAGTTGAAAGCAACCTTAAAACCCAGTTGGTCCAATTTGTTTATTCTAGAAATAAGAATTCTCAAATCCAAGGGATGGACTGGTTCACCCCACCCCATACCCTTGGACTTTCTACCTGTTTAACCTGTGCTAGTACGGTACTTTCGGCAACCAATAGGCAGCCATGAGCAACCCCAATCTGTTGACAACTTACATCCCAGGCTCCTTGCACTCACTTCCTTTCATCTTCTTTATGTTTATAGCCTCATCTCTTCTAACTTCGCCTTTTTTTTTTCCCTGAACCCCCATTTACTTCTTGGACCTACTTTTCTAACACGAGAGTTTTAAGTGTTTAAGTGTATTTAGGTGTGGTTTTCGTCCTGGATTTCAGCCATGGTCCTGCCACTGCTTTAGTTGTGTATCCCGTTCTTTTGTGTCAAACTTCACTGCCATCCTAGGCAAGTGCTCTTAAGACATACTCCTTCTTGTAATCTGGGATCTTCCAAATCTCGTTTCAGAAAAAGTTCGTTAAGTTGACGTATTTATATTTATAATTACTAACTGTGAGGGGAAAGGAAGATCTGCAGATATTCTGAATAAAACTTTACTGTCTGTTAAACCTGAATATGCTGTTATACTTTATTTTTGTATTGTATACCAATTAAGAATATAGGCTCAGTGTGGCACAATGGGAAAGATATATTTTGTCTTTATCCTTGGTCCCTGGCACTTGGCCTCTGAAACCCTTACAATATCTAGTGTGATGAGTATCTTTGGTATGCCAATGAGATGACTGGTGGCTGGGCCCCTAAATAACTTCCAGATGGGGCTAGTCACCAGAAAGAGCAAGGCATGATTGGAGGGATAGACCTTCCAAGTCCTCAGGGGCTGGAGATTGAGTTAATTACCAATGGCTAATGATTTAATCAAGTATAATGAAACCTCCATAAAAACAAATGGGGTTCAGAGAGCTTCTACATTGGTGAAAGCATCGAGGTGTTAGGAGGGTGTTACACCCACAGGAAGTATGGAAGCTCCTTATGCCTGCCCTATGCATCTCTTCTATTGGGCTGCTCCTGAGTTATATCCCTTATAATAAACTGGCAATAGTAAGTAAACCATTTTCTTGAGTTATGTGAGCCATTCTACCCAATTATTGAACAGAAGGGAGGGAGGTCATGGAAACCTCCAATTTGTAGCCAAATTAGACAAAAATGTGGGTAACCTGGGAATCTAATACTTGCAGTAGTGTCTAAAGTGAGGACCCTCTTGAAGACTTGAGCCTTTAAACTTATGGACTCTGATGCTAACCCTATGTAGTTAGTTTCAGAATTGAATTGAATTGTAGGACACCCAATTGGTATTCAAAGAGTGGAGAATTAGTGTAAAGAAACAAATGAACACACACACACACACACACACACACACACACACACAGACTCACACACATTTGGTGTCAAAAATTCTGTGAGTAAAACCATCTGAACCAGATAGCCAGAGTTGAAATTCAGGTTTTGCCAATTTCCAACTATGTGACCTTGGACAAGTTACTTAACTTCAACTGTGACTCATCTGTGAGACAGGTGGCAAAAATAGAAGTGCCTACCTCATAGGGTGGTGAGAATGACCTAGGTTAATGTATAAAAATTATTGAAAACTTTTCCTAGTAGCCAATAAATACCATTTAGAAAATCTTCATGTTTGTATTTACTTTCCTTTACTAACCTATTGCTCTTTGCTGTTTCTTATATTTCATAACTTCCAGCCATGATTTTTTTCTCAAAAAAAGAACACTTTTTTAGAATTTTCCTTAATGAGGGCTTGATATTGGCATATACTCTCATTTTTGGTTTATCTGAAAATATCTTGACTTAGTCCTCATATTTTAAAGATACTTTCACTTGGAATAGTTTGATATTTATTTCTTTCTATCACATTTAAAATATAATTTCAGTCTTCTGACTTGATACTCTTAAGAATTTTCTGCTTTTTCTTTTATTCCTCTGTTTTTGTTATTTTGCAGCTTCACTGTGCTATATCTGGATGTGTATTTCTTTTTCTCATCCTGGGACTTTTTGAACTTCTTGAATCTTCATCAGTTATGGAAATTTTTCATTCATTACTTCTTCATTTCTTATGTTCTATTCTCTTTTTTCTCTCTTTCCCTGATGGAAATATGATTACATAATTGGAGACTCTTTAACTTTGACCCTTTAACTTAGTTATTCATGCCATTTAATCTCTCATATTTCCTTTCTATTGCATTCTGGAAATTTCTTTCTGACTTACCTTCCTTTCTACCAAATTTCTCTCTTTCTGTGTCTAATCTACTATTAAAGTTAAACATTGAGTTTTCAGTTTCAACTGTTGTGTTTTTTAATTTCTGTGAGATCTGTTTCATCTTTTAAAAATCTTCCAGTTCAGGGTTTTCTTTTGTTTTATTTGTTTTTTGTTTGTTTGTTTTAGTTAACTATCCCCTGGAGATGTTTTAATCTTTTATTTTTCAAGTATAATAAAGCATACAATATTTAACATCTCTGTGGGATTCATTCTGTTTTTATTTCTTCCTGTTGATTGTTAAGTTCCATGCCATGCTTCCTGTCTTACATTATCTTTTACAGAGAGTTCTTTTTCTTGGAAAATCATTGTAAGGGTTCTTGAAAACATGGATAAAGGTTTATTTCCTTATAAAAGGTATATATATTTTTTCTTTCATGAGGCACCCATGGACACTATCAATCATGTTTATTTAAGCAAAATTCACAGCTTGAGGTTTTTTGAAACTCTTAGATGTGTTGTGGCTTGAGACTTGAAAACCTTTTGAGGGCTGATTTATGATTATAACTTCAGAAGACTGGTTCTCATTCTCCTCTCTCACCTTGCTCTGCTCAGCTGCTAGGTAACTTGTCTTTAAGTCTTTTGGGAAGAGGGCATTATTTTTAATTTAATTTAGCTCCTGAATGTGAAGTCTATACTCCAAAGTCACCATCTTTGTCAGGTAAACGTGTCCTGTTAGCACACCATCTTGGGAAGGACTGAGATAGTGATTTTTGAACCCAAATGCAAAAGACTGTGAAAATCATGCTTCGAGTTTTTACTTACAGAAATGCCCTTAGGGAAGAAGAAGATGACTGATGATAATGATAATGATGGGTGTGGGAGAGGGTGGGAAACAGGAAAGGAGGCTCTGTCCACTTATCTGGGTTCCTGCTTTCACTTATTTTTGCCCTGATAATCATCTTTTCAGTGATTAGAACAATGTATTTTACTTTAAAAATTTATGCTATCTGGTATTTTATTCTCTTATCAGGAAGGATTGTTGCTATCATCCAGAAGAGAAAATTCTAGCCTAATAAATTATAGGATACATTAGTCATGCCAAGTGCTATTGACAAAAACAAACACCTCCTAAAATTTATATTGTATTTTTAAATTATTAATTTAATTTTTGCAAAGCCTGGTTCATTGTAGGGATTTAACAAATATCTGTTGACTAAAATTGTCTACCAATTTATATACTCAATAGAAGTTAAATGGTGTAGCTTCCTTATAAAACCATACTTTGAAAATATGCTCTTAGAGAAATGACTGAACAGGACCACATTAAAACCTTTAGAGACCTAAGCACTGCAAAGACTTCAGGTGCCCCTTTGCAGTGGGATTTCACATAGAACAATTCTAAATCATTAAAATAACACTTAGGACTACTCTAATGCATGTAAAGAAAAGAAAAAAGTTAAAACATTTTTCTAATATCTCATCTTGTATTTTTTTCCCCCTTGGATGGCCTTCATTTTTCTAATATCTCATCCTTGTATTTTTTTCACCGTTGGATGGCCTACTGGATCTAAGTCTTCCAAAATGAATTCTGCTGTCAAGAACCACTTTCCCAAACAATTCTTAAAATCCCACTGTTCTTATGCTGGTCACTTCTTCACCCCTCACCAACTGTGACCTTGTTACCATCATTACTGTCAAATTCTGTCAAGTATCCCACATATATTTGATATTTCTGATTCTTCTTCCCAATATTTGACCTTAACTTGGTGGTAAGTGCTGGGCTTTATCTCTCACACTAACTGCCAACCCATTCTTTTGTGTTTTCTGCCTCCATTTTAAAAGTAGAGCTTATAATGACAATCTTCTTCTTGTTGGCTAAATTTGAGAGTCTACAACAAATCAAAGTAATGTCTTTGTGAAGCTAATACACTGCTGCAGCCCACTGATTAAGACATTTCGTGGCATGGACTTACCAACATGAAGATGCTTCCTAGGTATTTAAGGCATTATTGACTTCTAAGCTTCTGTCACCACATTAAGATGAAAATTGAATTTGGCATCTATTGCTCTTGCTTGCTCAGCTTTCTACAAATCCTTGTGTTAGCACAGGGTCTTTCAAATTCAGTATTGCCCAACTTTCACTCCCAGCCTTAGCTAAGGGATAAGCCAATCAAACTCTTTCCCAGGAATCTGAATTTCTAATGAAGTTACAATGATGGAATTTATTCCATCTCTAGTTTATAAAAGAACTATCTATGAGTTCCTAACAGGGATCCCCAAAGCTGCTTGTCTAAATCCTTTTGATACTCAGTTTTAGGTTGTTAAATCTTCCCTTTGAGTGTATGAGCTACCCAGTACTCTTTCATTAAAGCCATTTTCATGTTTATTTCTGTCTCATATAACCAAAGAATTCTTACTAAAGCAAAAGTATTTTCATTAATTTTTACCATTGGCATATTTCCTTCCAGTGTCAAAGCTATGCTTAATCTCCAAATGCCAATGAGCATCGAGAATAGTGTCAACGTTCTGAATAGGTCAATAAGTATATTGACAAAGAAGACTTTGTAGTTATCTCAGGAGTCAAGAAGTTTCAAGATCATTTCTATACTTTGCCCATGGAATGTATACATAGACAATGATCAGAAGTCTTTTTGGGAATCCTTGCCTATAGATAATGTTGCCTTTATAATTATACAATTGTGCATGCAATCATGGATTTATTAATATATGCACTAGATTTGTTTCCATGCTTGAAAGTCTTGTACTATCTACAACGTGGAAAGTTATGCTGTTTATTCTCCATATGTACAGCAGCAACAGAAGTAATCATAATAAAAGAAGATCAGCAGATTTAACTCCTTACAAATTTTAAAATTCAAAAGAAAATATTCAAGCCTTTCAATTTCATAATCTTCTTTTGGAAATCTAGTCTCTGATCATATTTCCAAATATTAGGCAGTGTTTGCAAAGAACCTAATATTCAATCATAAGGAGGGTGGTGTAGTCATTGAATGGAATACTGCACAGCCACTCACAATGCTCATATTCTGTCACAGAGATTCAGATAGCTGGAGTTAACATTTCAAACCCATCACTGTCTTGAAAGATCTTAAGAAAATTACTTGACAACCTGTGCCTTATTGCTTTTATTTGTAAAATGTAGATTACAATAATGCATATGACACTGTGTTAGGAGATTTAATGTGCTACTATACATAAAATTATTAAAATAGTATCTGGCTCAGGAGCACCTAGATGGCTCAATTGGTTAAGTGTCTGACTCCTGATATCAGTTCAGGTCACAATCTCAGGGTTGTGAGATAGAGCCCTGCACTGACTGGGCTTCATGCTGGGTGTGGAGCCTGCTTAGGATTCTCTCTCTCTTTCTCCCTCTATCCCTACTCCCCAACCCCTGCCTTCCTCACTAAAAAAATATAAAAGTATCTGGCATAGAATTAAGGAGGACACAAAATTATAGATGTTATGGAGTCATAACTTTGTTTAAAAAATAGAACACATTTAAAACCCTAGAGACATTAAATAAGTTTTAACAACTGTTTAATGGGATAGTGGAGTTGTGGCTGCTTTCCTCTACCAGGTTTCTTTATTTTTAAAAAAAGACATTTTATAATGAAAAACTATTTTTCAAAAATAAGGCTTTTCTGATCAAATCATCTGATTAACTGCACAGAATTACATATATGCTCATGTAATTTCATTGGGAGTTGAAGGCAACAATCAGAGAAACTTAGAATTTAAACCATTCGCAATCTAATTCAAGTCATTCCTAATGACTTTTCTTTCTAGAAAAGAACTCTTTTTGGAAAAACATATTGTTATTATTTCTCAGAGTAGGTATGTCCTTTTCTTCACATTAGACTCAATTCATACTTTCACATGAAATTATTGGTTAAAATAAACATTTGATGACTTAAAGTTAATTTCAATTCAGAAAACATGTGAAAGGAGCATATAGCACATTCCAGGGTACTCAGCATAACTTAACAAGGCTAACACTTCTTGGGAAGAGACCAATCATTCTTGGTCAAGATCCATGTTAATTTTCAGAAAAGCTTTTAAGAGAAAGATTTTCCGATTTGGAAAACACTTCAAAAGAACTTAAAGTGCTCTTGGGTCTGGTTGAAACCTCATTTGCAATGATCAGAGCTGTGTACCAGCTATACTATGATTTCTGATAATGGGTTCTGCATTAATTTCTGTTGTTTCAGGAATTTATGTAGATAAAGCTCATCTAAGCTTGTCAGTCTTATCACTGAAATGGTTAGAGGGTTAGATGCAAACTAATTGGGATGGCTCAGGATGTGCTGTAGGAGGAGAAAATCCCACACAATTTACCCAATAAAGATAGTTACTAATAGGGTCTGTGGTCAAAGGAATGAGGCTGATACAAAAGCAAAAGTCAAGAGAAGCTTTATTTTGCACCAAACATCAAGAATTATACTGGCCCGGGCCAGGGTCGCTTCCCAAGGGAGAGACTGGCCACGCCTATTCTTACAAGCTAGCTTTTATAGGGGAAGACCACACCCCAAGCTGACCCAACTCATGTAGCTTGACTGAGTTAATTATTTCACTCTGCTGTGATGATGAATATGTTTAAACTGTTAAATTCTAATCCCCACAGAGTGGTTTACCAGGGGATCTCCATTGGTCAGGGTCCAGGAGGTTAAGGAGATTAACTGATTGGGTATTCCAACCTGGTCCCAAGTACCCATTCTTAGTTTGCATCTCCATACTAATTGGGCATTTCCCCCAACCTGGCTCACCGTTGTTTTCCAAGGGCCGTTTGCCCATATCTCCTAGAGATGTTCTTCTAAGTAAACAAGATGGTGGCTTGGACTTCTAAATAGGTCCTTACAGTTACCACTCAGTGAGTGCTTAGAAGGTGTCCAGTGTCTTACCTGCTATGATTGGTCTGAACTTAAAAGCCCTAGTGAAACTTTACTAATTTTCTTTGTTTCAATCGCTTTGCTCCAAGACTTCATAGGGACCAAATAGGAAGTCATGGATGGTATTTTTTTTCCCAAAGGTTGTTTGTTCCTTCCCTACTATCTATTCTCACACAGAAACATCAATAAAAAAAGATAGAAATCAGAGTAGGGGGCCTTCTATTGTGCTCATTGGGTCAAGGATAGAGATTACCATAGATTAAAGGGGCTATTGGAGAATTGCTTCTGAGGCAGATAATGTTTACTGCCCTGCCCTCTGATATTCCTTAGGAGCACAGAATAGTACAGTTACTTCATTCCAATAATGTGCGCTAAATCCCAGAATCCTTACTTTATGTGTCCCGCCTTTTCCTCAAATTACACAGCTGGAATTTCTTTTTTTGTTTGTTTGTTTCAATTTCAAAAACCACTTCTGTGAATCTGAATGTAGCCCAGTGCCTTCCTTGAGGTGGAAAATGGTGAGAGAGCTAATATTAATTATATTCCTAAGATTGTGGTACTGTTCTCTTCTTTCTGGTCTTACCTCACTCTTATTCTACAAGGGATCCTCCTCCCACCCCATCCCTTTTCTATCCTAAATATCAGTTCTATATTCTTTTTTTTTTTTAAGATTTTATTTATTTGACAGAGAGAAACACATCCAGAGAGGGAACACAAGCAAGGGGAGTGAGAGAGGGAGAAGCAGGCTTCCTGCCGAGCAGGGAGCCCGATGTGGGGCTTGATCCCAGGACTCCAGGATTATGACCTGAGCCGAAGGCAGTGGCTTAATCAACTGAGCCACCCAGGTGCCCCTAGACTCTTATTAATATCTAGATTCTTATTAATATCTTGGCTCAACTGATCCCCTTGGATCATCTTCATCACTTCAGTTGTTTGCATGGAAAATGCAATTCCTACTGAACACCTTGCTTTTATACTAAATAGGCCCTCATTTTTAGCCTTTAATTTAGATCATCCTATCTGTATTATCAAACTAATCTAGGGTAGCATCCTAGCTCTTCTTCAACAACTTGCAATCAGCTAACCTTCAAATCCTGAAGCTTGAAGTTAATACAATGACTTATGTAAAATGGAATTTTGCAATAAATTTAAAGAAATGGAACTTAATGTATCTTAATAGCTTCTCTTGAATCTATATCTTCAATTGTTAATAAGCCACATCACTGAGGAAATTATTTCAGTGATTGATTATGTATCTTCTAACTCAATTTTAATTTGTTAAAATCCATAAATAAGAATCTTTAAAAAAATATATGCATAACAGCTTCTGAAGTAGTCATGTATTTCCTTTCAATCAGAAGAATAGAATTATTATTGAAATATGCGCATGTAATTGAGATTACATACATCTTAGCAAATTAAATATATTCATTATAAGAAATACTGAGTTATTTTATATCCTTCAATAGAAATTTTGTTAATTGATCTCCACTTAACCAATTCCCAAGCAACAGAATTAATTCTGGCTAATTTAAAGAGAAAAGCAATTTATTGGAAGCATATCAAGTAGAAACTTGAAAAGCCAGGCTCTGTAAAAATTCAGGAAATAAAAGTTTGAAAGGCAATCAACCAAACTAGGATAGTATTTCAGGCATCTGGAGCTCTGAACACTCTGTAGCCAGACATTCATGCCGACACTGTTGCTCACTATCACCTGCACCTTCTCCTTCCGGGCTCCCAACTCTGCAGTCTTAACTGTGAGTAATTTCTCAGTTACCCTTAGTCTTGTCTTCTCCTAAAAGCTGAAGTCCAGAAAAGGAGTTTGATTACCTGACCCTAGGTCACTTTTGCCCTGGGTCGCAATAGGTAAAGAGAGACTGGAGCTTGCTCTTGGGCTTTCACTGGGAGAGGTATAAGGAGGGCTTTTCCTTTAAACAAAACTCACACAGAGGAGCTTCCCCCAACTAAGAAAAGCATGTGGATATTGGGCTGCAAAAAAAGGCAGTTGTCCACCTGAGTAATTACATTTATTTACTCCATTCCTTTTCTGCTCAAATTAAGCCTTCCCACTTTATGCCTAAGGGATTTAATGTTTTGAAAATCATAATTATGATTTTTAATATTTCAATATCAGTTCTCTAGATAGAGATGAAAAGATTTATATATATATTGAAAGGAGTCTGGGGTAGAGATGAGTTTGCCTATCTACTTCAAGGACAGTTTAAAGAGGAGAACATGAGAGGAATTCTGTCTCTGTTAATGGCTATGAGGTAATTCAGAACATGTTTCACTAAATTTGTCTAGAAAAGAATAATTTTTGATATACTTGAAAGCATCAGAGAAGCTATAAGATAGTGAAGAAAAAACCAATGACAGCCAGTGGACGGACAGCAGCCAGAGAGGGTGACACTGGCATTTAGAGTAACATTTATCCAGAGGGTATTTGGTCCCTTGGAAAGAAGCTGATTTGAGATGGGGAGACTGAGCAATGACTGTGAAAGCTTGTGTGGCTGAGAGGCAGGGACTGGGCTTCAGAACCAGTGAAAAATGGAGACCAGACACACCCTAATCGTATTGAGTTGGGAATTTCAAAGGATTCCTCTTTAGTAGCAGAGATGAACCAAAAAAGATACATTTTCACAAGAAGTGTGGTTAAGCTTCAAATTATTTCAGTCCAAGAAATTGCCTTAAAGTGATTCGGATAGCTAGTTGTCACATGTCCTTTACCGAATCAAACACAAAGGACTCTCCTGGACCTCAGAGCATTTCTACATGTAATTTTTGCAAATACAATGTTTATAACAGAATTTAAAAAGAAACAAGGCACACAAAGAAGCTAGGCATTATAATTTAAAACAGTAGAAATAAGACATAGTAAAAAATGGCCATCCAGAGTGTCCGAATAGTGAAGTAATCGGATATAGGCTTTAAAATCACCATCATTTTAGTGTACAAGAAAACAAAACATAAGACTGAGAACTTTGGCAGAGACCTAAAAGCAATAAAAAAGAAAGAAATTCTAGGATTGAACTTCAGAGTAACTGAAAAAACTCAGTAGATGAGTTTAATAGCCTATTAGACAATAATCAAGAGAAAATTTATAGATCTAAAGTCAAAAGAAAATATCCAGCAGATAGGACAGAGACAAAAGGATAGCAAACACAAAAGAGAGAGTAAGATACCAAAAAATGCAATGATGAAGGTCTAACCTACCTGTTAATAAAGCATGAAAAGAAAAATTTAGAATAATGCAAAAGCAATATTTATAATAATGAATAAGAACTTCCAAAAAAAATAATGAGGGACTTTAAGCCACAGATTCAAGAAGCTCTACCAGTACAAATTAAAGGGAGGGAGAGGAAAGAATCTCCCGCAGATTCCACACTCAGAGCAGAAGCAGATGCAGGCCTCATCCCATACCCTGAGATTGTGACCTAAGCCAAAATCAAGAGTCAGAAGCTTAACCGAAAGAGCAGCCCAGTGGTCCCAGTGTGATCAGCTTCTTATCTAGAAGACAATTGCCTGCATTAGAAAGCTCTCTTTTTCCCTTTTCTTCCTCTTCCTTTTATTGTTTTCTTCCTCCTTTTTCTAATGATGAAGAAAGAAAACTTTTAAAGTACACTTTAGAGAGAATAAAATTGAGAAAAAATAAAGAGGATAAAAGTGTAAATTTATGGGTAAATCTACTTTGACTGATGGTATTAATTAATAATTAATAATGTCTAATAGGGTTTAAAACATAAAAATACACTAAATGATAGCAATGGTATATAAGTTAGGGGTGGACAAATAAATGCAAGGTTTTCTGAAGTCTTTGCATTAAGAATAAGAGAAAACTATGAATAATTTTAGACTTTATAATAAAAAAAATCTTATGCTGTAATTTCTAAGAAAACCACCACAAAAATAGGAAAAGAATACATAACTTCTGAGCAAATGGGGAAAGTATGATGAATGGAGTAGTAAAACATAATCTGTCCAAAAGGAAGCAAGAAAGAAGAAAAACACAGCATAGATGAAAAAAACAGAGATCACTGACTATGATTACTTAAACTCAATTATATTAGTAATCAGATTAAATGTATATGATCTAAATCCTCCAATTAAAGATAAAGAATCATAGTAGATCAAAACTAAAACCCAGCTATGTACTACTTACAGAAATACAACAGAAATAAAAGAACAAAAGAGTTTGAAAACAAAAGATAGGAAGATATATAATGTGGAATTCAAATGAAAGCTGGAGTAGCCACGTTATTATCAGAGAATATTTACAATTATTTTAAGTATGTTACTATTAATTTTTAAAAATTGATAACAAGAGAAGCACTTTGTGATGACAAAATGTGCAAATCACTAGGAAGACATTTTTTACAAACATAGTAACAGCCTCAAAGCCAAAATATTAATAGAATACAATGAAAAATAGAAAAGCCAAAATTTTGAGAAATTTTTAACAGAATTCTCTCAATAACTGATTTAACAAGCTGGCACATATCAGTAAGGGTCTGGAAAGTTTAAGCAATGGGAACAGTAAACCTCAGCAAATGTGCACCTATAGACTCTTGCATCTACATTCTCTCCAAGCATATGAAATATTTTATTTATTTATTTATTTGCTTACTTATTTATTTTAAAGATTTTTATTTATTTATTCGACAGAGAGAAACACAGCTGGAGAAGGAACACAAGCAAGGGGAGTGAGACAGGGAGAAGCAGGCTTCCCCCAGGAGCAGGGAGCCTGATGCGGGGCTTGATCCCGCTACTCCAGGATCATGACCTGAGCCAAAGGCAGCTGCTTAATGACTGAGCAACCCAGGCGTCCGCATATGGAACATTTTAAAAAATTAATCAGACTCTGGCAGTAAAGCAAATCTCAGCAAATAACCAATTTGTTCTATGACTACAGTAGATTTAATCTACAAATCTATTTTTAACAAAAAGAGACTAGACTATCTCATATGTTTAGAAATTAATAACTGTTCTTATAACAAATTGTATGAATTTAATTAGGAAATCACAATTTAAATTAGAAAATACAAACAATGTATCAATCTTGGGTGATGCAGCTAATGTTTAGAGGAGAATTGACATCTTTGAATGTGTATATTAGAAATGAATAAAAGGTTATAAGGGGCAATAAAAATGTGGAACACAAGAAAAATGAAGAAATATTAACTTTATGCTAGAAGTATTGAAAATATGGTTGAAATGTACAAATTCTTGGAAAAACACAATTTACCAAGAGTAGCAAAAACATATTAAAAATATGAAATGTCAACTCTGTATGTAAACATTTTTCCCAAGAAAATTATAGGCCCAGATGACTTTATTTTGAATACTACAAAATATTTAATGAATGATATGAATATCAATTATACAAAACCTTTTCCATAGGATAGAAGAGAAATCTTCAAAGCAGGCATTCCCAATTTTATATGAGGTTAGCATACAAAATCTTGAACGCAAAAGCTGAGGACAATATAAGTAGGGAGAATTAGAGGAAAATCACATTAATGTATAAGCAAAGCTGCTAAACAATAAATAGAAAGGACGATATGTCATGACTAAGCTGAGTTCATTCCTGGAATGTGGTGTGGATTTAACATTCAAAACTCAATCAATAAATAGCATCACATGAACAAAATAAGGAAGAAAATAATTACATCATCTTGATAAATACAGAAATACATTGATGAAATTAAACAATTGTGTATGTTAAACATTCATGAGAATCAAAGTAAATTTTCTTAATCTGATAAAATATACATACAAAGATCCTAGATCACCACACTAATAATCAAATACCACAAGACTTCCCTTTGAAATTAGGATGTTGAGGACAAAACAAAAATGCCTGCTATCACCATTCAGTGATATTCAACATTGTCCTAGAGATTTCCATCAGGAAAGTCAAGCCAGGAAAAGGAAATAAAACATAAGTGGGGTAGAGAGGAAGATATAAAATTGTAATTTTAATATGATGATTATATTTGTAGAAAATCCAAAAGATTATAGAGATAAATTATGAGAATTAATAAGTGAGTTTAACAAGACAGTCATATAAAAAATCAATTGCATTGCTATAAATCAACAACAGATGGAATATAAAAATTTAAAATATAGATATAATTTATAAACTTTCAAACACCTAGGAACAATATATGTGCAAGACCTTTATACAGGAAGCTATAAATATTATTAGAGAAATTAAATGGAGAGATATGCTCTGTCTAAACCCTTGCTACCCAAAGTATATCCAACTGACCAGCAGCATCAGCATTATCTAGAAGCTTATAAGAAAATCAGCATCTAGGGCTCCATCCAAGACTTACAGAATCAGAAATTATATTTTACCAAGAACATCTTAGCTTAAAGTATGAGAAGCACAAGTCCAGAAAACCCAATATGGAAAGATCTTGGTTCTCTCTACACTAATATATAGATTTGTGCAATCTCAATCAAAATTCCAGCAGATATGTGTGTGTGTGTGTGTGTGTGTGTGAAAATTGATTAAATGATTCTAAAATGTGTATAAAAGTGCTGAAGGCCCAAAAGAGCTGAGACATTCTTGAAGAACTATGGAAAATTCACTATACAGAATTAAGATAGTATTAGGGTTCAGTCAGAGAAGCAGAAGCCCTGAGATATAGATATATATAGATGCAGATGTTAGTAGATGTGTGTGTGTGCACATGTGTGTGTGCACATGTGTGTGTGCACATGTGTGTGTGCACATGTGTGTGTGTGTGCGCGTGTGTGTGTTTGGCACAGAGATTTCAATTTACACAACGGTGAAACACAGTTAAACCTCTGTAAGGCTGTCGTATCTGCCCCTGGTTGTAGAGCTTGAAGTCTGCAGAATAGATAGTTGGAAGGGAAAAGTGACATAAAGTAAGGTAGAGGGAGGTAAAGCTGAACCCGTTAGCATGCGCTGGAGCCCAACAAGGACAGAAGGAAACCTGTGTCAGTTCACAGTGCTTCTAACCCTGATAAAGTGGGAGTCCTTCAGAAGAAGCTGGCACCCTTCATCACAGACCCAAACCCACTTGTGCTCTCAGAGAGACTGAAGAATATCCAGCGGAAGTGGGAAAATTGCATTCTTGGTGATTTCCCCACACCAAGGTAAGTCAGAGCTACAAAAGTGCCTGGCAATCCTGTCTTGACCTTATAGGCATATGAAAGAATATGGTTGTCACTTCAATTCCACCTTCCTATCTTATCCCCAAATGTCTTTTGTGGGCCATGCTAGCCTAAAACACACAGGAAAGGGGATTCCGGGCAACACTGTAGCCTAATCTAAGTTGATGCATTACAAAGCCATTAGTAGGTGGTATTGGTGCAAAGACAAGCCACATAAGCCAAATGGAATAGAATTAGGAGCCTAGAAACAGATCCACACATTAATGGGTTCCTGGCTTACAATAAAGGTAACAAATCAAAAAGTAATTAAAATAAAACCAAATGAAAAACATATTTCTGAGTTTTTTAGATTAAAATTCTTTTTCCCTTCACTTTAATCTTTATCCCTTTCCATTCTGAAAGGAAGAGTTTGTTCATATAGCTTGATGTTGAAAGAAGAACAACATGTAAGTGTTTAAATACACGTAAGTCTGACCAAGTGTTGCCTGTAGGCTTGAAGAGAACAACAGCGCTAAGTGATACCTTACCCTTAGTAACTGCTGGACCCAGCTAAAGAAGGATGGTGCAAAATATTTTTTAAAAATCATA
Organism: Spilogale gracilis; assembly: GCA_004023965.1. NCBI lineage: Eukaryota > Metazoa > Chordata > Mammalia > Carnivora > Mephitidae > Spilogale > Spilogale gracilis. Next base: position 101,842 of record PITA01003992.1, read on the forward strand.
TATTTGGTGAGAAGTTTTATTTTTGAAAAAAAAGCATAGCTTCAATACAATGGATCATGCTTATATTTCATTTCAAAACTCTATAATCTGAGAGATGAATCCTACCTTTGATCTGTGAATCGGGAATGTTTTAAAAAAGTGATACATATACTAAAAGTGATAGTATTTTAAAGAGCACTCTTTACTTGGCAAACTGCTTCAAATCTCAAAACATTTAAAATCAGAATTTAGTTCAAAGATGTATTCTCTAATATATTTTACCAGAGAAAAAAATCAAAATAATATCTGGTACAAAATATAACTGGCATTGAATATGCATTAAGTCTTCAAGTCATTTTGAAATTAGCATATCTGATTGTTTATATTATACTCTTTGGCCAGTATGGAAATTTGATTGACTGTCAACGCTCTTCAGATTTATAAATTTTAACCCTTCTATCAAAACTGTTTTCAAGGTGATGTTATTACATGTTATTGAAAGTTCTTTGTTAAGTGCTGTAATGTGAAGGGCCCACCTAAGTCAGTAGTTCCTAAACTTGTGTGTACATTGAAACCACTTAGGGACTACTTACCCATGTCCCAGAGATTTAACTGGTCTGAGGTGTGGCCTGGATTTTGGAGTTTTCAAAAGATCTCCACATGAATCTAATGTGAAAACAAGTTTAGGAACCACTGACCTATGCCATTTAAGGCAGATGTCCTGAATGTCCTTGGCTCCAATTGGTATTCAGAAACCAAGTATCTTGAAATGAGCATCTTCACTTGGTGTCTATATTTATGACTTAGCACACACTTCTCAATAAATCAAACAGTTTTATGTGTCAACTTGGCTGGGCCATGGTATCCAAATGCTTGGCTAAACCTTGCTCTAAATGTTTCTGGGAAAGTATGTTTTAGATGAAATGAACATTTAAATCAGTAGACTTTGAATAAAGCAGATTACTCTCCAAAGTGTGGGAGGACCTCATTCAATCAGTTGATCTTAAGAAGAAAAGGACTGACATCCTCAGAGGAAGAGGGAATTTTCTCCAAACCACTTTCAGGCTCAGGCTGTATCAGCTCTTCCTTTCATTCCCGGTCTGCCACCCTACCTCCAGATTTTGCACTTGCAAGCTTCCACAATTGTGTGAGTCAATTCCTTAAGATAAATTCTCTCATTATGTCCCTTATGGTTTCTTCTGAATATATCATATATATCATAATATATAATATATATTATATTCTGCTAATATATAGTAATTATACTAATAGACTGCATATTGTATATATTATATACATATACACATATACTTCATTTATTCTATATAGTGTGTGTATATATATGATATATGCATATGATATATACAATAGGATATTTCATATATGTGTTTGTGTGTGCATATAATGTGTATATATATTCTATTGTTTCTGTTTCTCTGGAAAACCCTAGCTCATACAATCATCAATGACATCCATGTTGCTAAATCCCAAGGTCATTTTCAGTCGTCCTCTTACTTGACCTTTCAGTGGCATTTCACTCCATTAATGGTTCTCCAATTACTTATTTTTCTTGACTCTTGACTCTCCTCCTTATCTGGTTCCTTAACTTTATCTAGTTTTTCAAATACTGATGCCTGTGTCCTACCTCCAGCAAATCTGATTTAATCGGTCTGAGATGCAGTCTGTGAGCTAAGATTTATAAAACTCCCCAGGTAATTAAATGGGTAGAGCCAAAGTTCAGAATCACTGGTCTACAGCCCCATGAGGCCTAACTCTGGCCTGGGTTCATCTACTTTCCCTTCTTAACAGGGAGTCTTCAACACTCCTTTTTCTTTTGATGCTATACCTTTCCCTGGACTCCAGAAACATCTCTATCTGCAGCTTCAAGTGCTAAAACTTAATTCCAATCCAAAGGTCATTTTGACAGCTCAAATATAATATGAAACCCCATTCCCTCTTTGTTGGTGAAGGGAAGAGAGCTGGTTGTCCTCTCATTGTTCTTATTGGGCTCAGGGCAGGCGACGCAAACTCCCCCGTCTTCTTTCTGATACAAGATGGTACCACTTCCCGCCCAGGTGGAGCTACACACCAGCCATCTCTCCTGAAGGCCTGCTTTCAATTTTCCTAATGCAGAAGGAGGTCAGAGCTCAAAATCTTTACTCTTAACTAAACAGGGTCAAAAAGGCAATACATATTATTTTTATATCATTCTCTTTGAAAAGAGGATGATGGAATGAGTTATAATGCAGCTCCTTAACACACAGATTTACGTGTGCTGACAGTCCAATCACATATTCGGAAGCTGATGAAGGGCAAGACAGGCTGCTGCTCCCTCAATTAACTCCAGCCCTCCAAGCATGGCTTTCTTATGGGTGTTTTTGCTTTGTCTGTGTGGTACAGTTCCCTTGATTATCATCCTTAGGATTCTCACTGTTCTGATTTTAATCTTTCAATTTGCAAAATACATAAAATAAAAAACTTAGTGCTCAAACAAATTTTTTTTATCCCAGCTCCCACGCCAGCCAGATGCGTTCTGTCACATTGTGCTAGTGTATGCTGTTTGATGTTGTGCATCATAGTATTTTTTTAAATTATTCACATATTGAATTTAAATTTATGCAATAATGTGAAATAGAGATAATGCTCTCTTAGTTTGCTTTTTTGCCTCACTTATCCATATCACTTTTTGATTCAAATGGCAAATCTCCAATTTTGAAGTTTTATGCTAGTGCCTGAAATCCAAGGAGGATGAGTGTTGTTATCTTCATTGTTTGGGAAACAAAAATGTACCTCTGATAATTTTGTCTTTGATTACTGCATCTTCAAAGGATTTAAACCAGAATGAAAGCCTTTGAAATCTTCAGAGATAAGGAGACATGAGAGTTATTCTGTATGCACTGGATAAACAGATGTCTTAGCTTTTCAAACCAAACCCGGAAAATAGAATCACAAGCTTCATCTGAAACAGAACAATTTTTGCAGGTGTATAGTGTTTTTATATTTTACTAATGTGAAATGGAAAAAATAATGTCATTTTATTCCTTTTTTCTTGTCTAAAAATTTAGTTCCAATTAACATTTCAGAAAACTTTTTTTTTTTTTCCATCTCAGGGAAAAAGATACACTCCATAGGAGGGGGTAAAAAAAAAACTCTTTTCCTCATCATTTTGAGTACAAATAAGCACAATTAGAAACATATCTATACATTGCTTGGGAAGTTGAGATCCTAACTGAGAAATTCCAAATTAATAAAAGCTAAATTTCATTCATTTACTTAGTGAACCAAATCTCGTAATCAAATTTCTTTTGAGATATCCATCGACTTCAGTGACAGTTTCTCACATGGGATAATTGTAGAATTAAGCTCCATGATGTTAATAGGAGGAAAACAACAACAACACTAATAGACTTTGCAAATGATGACCTCCACTGGATAACCTATTCTCTGGGTGACCATGGTGCCATTGCATCCTGATTCATAGCAGTGACAGAAACGGACCTAAAGATGCGAAGAAACAAACAATCTCTATCCATTATGCTTTCAGCCTTTCCAAGATAAAAAGAACTTCCTCCTTACATATGAGGGTGAAAGAGGAAAAGAGAATTATGCTGTCCATCAACTAGAATCTTTCCATGTGCCAAATAAACACAGCTAATTTTGAAGTTTAAATCTGAAGTGAAGACTCAGCTAATAACACAACTTGGATTCAAGCATCTTATTAATTCTCCACTTCACGATATTCCAGTGACTTTTTGAGAACACTGTCACCAGCTATACTTTTGGATAAATTCTAATTCTTTTTTTTTTAAGATTTTATTTATTTGACAGGGAGAAACACAGCCAGAGATGGAACACAAGCAGGGGGAGTGAGAGAGGGAGAAGCAGGCTTCCCGCCAAGCAGGGAGCCCGATGTGGGACTCGATGACCCCGGGTCTCCAGGATCATGACCTGAGCCACCCAGGCGCCCCGATAAATTCTAATTCTTTGGAGACTATGAGGGAAAAACAGAGCCAATCTGCCTCCAAGGGGCAGGATTCAGTTTTGTTCCACACTGTATCCTCGGGGTCTTAGAGTTTGCTTAATTGGAAATGTAAGATAAACCCGAAGATATTCATCTTCAAGTTTGAAGATGGTAAATGAAATAAACAACATGGGCACAAAATGGGCTTTGGAGAACCAAAATGACGCTCAAAACCTGCCTTGTGGATTGCTGAAACTGAAATGGATGTTAGAGAGTATTTAGTAAGCCCCTTTATTCTTACCTGGAAAGAAACCAATGCTTAACAAGGAGGTATGAGACTTATAAAAGTCTCACATGCCAGAGGGATCAAGTCTGGCACTATGACAGCTCCCGGGATGTGCTTCTCCAGGTTTTACTCTTTTGCCCTGAACTGACTACTTCCCCTGGGTGTCACCAACACCAGTGTCACCAGCCCAGCCTGCCCTGATTCAGAAACCGCGGAGCCCTGAAACTTTGATGTCCTGGGCTTCCTTTCCAAGCCAATGACTAGATCAAGGTGATTTTAGGAGCAAAGGAAAAGCACCACTCTCTCTTCTCCCTCAAGATACCAACCTGTCAACAGCACTTACTCAAGTAGTAATTCTCTCTGAACTCATTGACATGGTTCACTCAGGAACAAAAACGTGTACTTGGGTAAGTTCTACCAAACAGTATGGATTATCAGACACTTTAAGTCATATTTGAAAGTCAAAGTTTAAGCCTAAATATACCCATTATGATTGTTATTTCTCTTCTGCCATGGGCAAGATAATCATGACAAGTCCCGAGAGAGCTCCTGAGTGGCTCAGTGAGTTAAGCGTCTGCCTTCAGCTCAAGTCGGGATCCCAGGTCCTGGGATCCAGCCTCATGTCAGGTTCCCTGCTCCACGGGGAGTCTGCCTCTCCTTCTCCCTCTCGCCCCTGCCCCTGGCTCATGCTCTCTCTCTTTCTCAAATGAATAAATAAAATCTTTAAAAAAAAAAAAAGGTCCCTATAAACAGATTGATTCCTGTTTTTCTTTCTTTATCACCCAAAGTGAAATAGCCAAAAAATAAAAATGTGAGACATGTCACATACAACCAGCAGAAAAGAACTTTCAAATCTCCTTTTGTTATAAAAATACTGATTTTTTAAATTTTTTTAAATAGTAATGTTAATGATAGCTGTTATTCTACCAGTATAATGTGAAGAGGACTTGTCGTGAATTATCCGGGTAAGGAATCTTTCTCTTCATTTTTCTCAACTCCATTCAATGTCTGTTTCAAGCTCCATTCCGTGCAATGGTGGAAATATTACTCATTGTAAACAACTCAGTTAATCTAGGGTTAGTTTGATTGTTGTTTTGTTTCACCTGCAACGTTAAGATTTTTCTTAATTCTCACTTCCCTTCATTCTTGCATTAAAGTTCCAAGGGGTTTTTATAGAATCAAAATTTGATACTCTGGGGATCTAAGGTACAGCACGGGTAACTATATTTAACTATAATGTGTCATGTACTTGGAACTTGCTAAGAGATCTTATGTTCTTACCACCGCCACGACAACAAAATGCTAATTATGTGAAGGGTGTGTTAACTAACCTTATTGTGGCAATAGTTTCACAACATATACATGTATTAAATCATCACATTATAAGCCTTAAACTTACACAATGTGGTATGTCAATTATATCTCAATAAGACCTATAAGACCTGGGAATTTTTTTAAAAGTTTAATGTAATCATCACCCTCTACACTTAAATTTGTTGAATTCTCTGTATTACTTTTCTGTTTCCATGTAACAAATTATTACAAACATGAGAACTTTAAAGAACACCCACTTACTATTACAGTTCTCTAGATCAGAAGTCCAGGTGCCTCAGCTGAGTTCTCTTTTTCAGATCTTCCCAGGACAAAATCAAGGTATTAGCCAGACAAGGCTCTTATCTAGAGGCTCTGGAGAAGAATCCATTGCCGGGCCCATTTAGGTTGTTGGCAGAATCCAGTTCCTTGTTGCTATAGGACCAAGGGCCCCATTTCTTTCTGGCTAAGAACCAGGAGTCACTCTTTCTCATCTCCCAGAGTCACTTCCCAGTCCTGGCTTGTGGCCTCACCCATTCTCAAGCCAGAGAGTATACATTGTGCTTCTAATCTGCCTGATTTACCCTCCTGCTAGCCACTAAAGAAAGCTCTCTGCTTCTAAAGGACTCTTGATCAGGGAAGGTCAGCTAATTTATTCTTGGGAAAGGTACAAAAACTGAAGTGTTTGAAATGGCTGCTCAGAACAAGTATTCCTAGATAGAGGGACAAATTTTCCTGGTGTTGAAGTACTCACAGTGAAACCCTAAAGTTCCTTGAAGACTCTCCTTTTGACATTTTTAGGGAGTTTTTCTCCTTCTTGGTTCCTCCCTGCTTTTGGAGAGACATTGCTTTTGAGCCTGTCCACTCTCTGGGTGTAACTAACAGTAATACCTTCAGGACTTTCCCAAGTGTATCAAGAAAGACGGGGTGAATCAAGACTGAAATTCTCAAGCCTGCTGTCACTCTTTGTCATGATTTTTCTTTAATGCTGAAAGCTACAGATAATCTGTTTTTGAGATCCAGCATTGTGTTATCTTCCACTGGAGGGTTGACTCTTATTTTACCAAACAGCTCAAATTATTGACTCATCATCTCGAATGTGCATTAGCCTGTTCCCTGTTTGTAAGCTTTATTAGTGTGAATCTGGGGGAGTTAATTTTTTTTTTTTCTCAAACCTCTCTAATTTGGGAGGACTCAATCTTTAAACTTCCTGCCTAGACAATTTGTTAGGGCTTTATGCTTTGCTAATGTGGGTTTTCTGCAGGTCTTCCTCTAGCATGTGGTCCTTTTTTCTAACGCTGTCTCTCTGGTATCTCAGTTGGATGCCAGGTCTGCTACTAAGGTGTTAACCTTCTATCTCCACCCTGGTAAGACCAGAGCTTCAGTGCCGCTGGTATCTTAGCACGGCTCCGCCTCTAGTACCTACATTCAAGTCCCGATTTCTGGAATCTGGTAATCCTCAGGAAATTTCCCTGCTGGTATGCAATCCAGGACTCAGACATCGATGCACAGAATACTCCTATTTGGACTTCTGTGACTCTCTGTGTGGTTAAATCTTTGCAAGTACTCCTCCCTAAAGATTCTTCCCGCTTCATCTGGCTCATACTCTGGTCTCTACCTCCTGGTGGCAGTCCTCTTCCTGTAGCTGAATAGTGGTCCCTTAGCTAAGAACTGGAGGATTATGGGACTTCTCTTGTTTGTTTTTCTTCTGTCAGGAAATAAACTTCACAAACATTTTGCCATCCAAACCTGAAAACTCTTATTTCATATATTTTTCCATTGCTCTGTTTACAAATAGAAGACTAGTCCAAAACCTGTTACTCAATCATGTTGAAAGTAGAACTCAAACTGATGTGTTCTTGTATTAATAATTTAATCCCCAGGGACATTATCATTCTTAGGCATAAAATGAGAGACCTTGACTCTAAGAAACCTTCTTGTTTTAAATATCTTGCTGAAATGCAATAGCTACTTTAGCATAGTTCAGAGATGAAGATGATATTTTAGTCAAGCTCACCAAATGCAGTGATTTTCAAATTTGGGTGTTTTTAGTCCTTATTGGCAGCTCCTGAGTTATAATGCAATATTTGCTTTAATATTAAAGAATACTGCACTATTACCCACCATTTCAGCAAATGTTTATTGACTGTATGTTTCAAGAACAATATGTTTATTGACTGTATGATGGTTAGTATAATGCATAGTTTTTACTCCTAGTTTTTAATACTCTCTTCTTTAATATCATTTTGTATATTATAAATAGCTCTGCCTCTTACATTTCTTAATGTTCACTTTTATATATTCTTGGGTATTCATTACCTAAAACATCATTTATTGTCCTCTAAAGATATACCAGACACTGCTGCCTGCTGTGAATGTAATGAATGACTGAGACCTAATACCTACCTCTCAGGAGCTGTGTCTATTAAAAAGACTAAGGCATATGAGTAGTAAAAGTTTACTAATAAGACTGTGCCCAAAATATTTTGAGGCTACAGATGAAAGTGATTAACTCTGCCAGAGGCTTCTGTTCTCAGTTCCTGGAAGGGGTTGGCCATAAGCTGGCAGACTAGTTGAGGAAAGGCAGTCAAGGCTAAGGAGTTTAACCTTGATCACAGTACTAACTGGCTAAGAGATCACTGGCAGCTGTGTATACTGCTCTCAGATTCGGTTTTCGCTCTTTTCTCAGCTTCACTTTCCTCTCTTCTAAAATGGGATGATAGGGGCGCCTGAGTGGCTCCGTTGCTAAGCATCTGCCTTTGGCTCAGGTCATGATCCCCAGTCCAGGGATTGAGCCCCACATCGGGCTCCCTGCTCGGCGGGAAGCCTGCTTCTCCCTCTCTCACTCCCCCTGCTTGTGTTCCCTTGCTGGCCATGTTTCTCTCTGTCAAATAAATAAAATCTTAAAAAAAAAAAAAAAAGATTTTTTAGAGGCTGTGGATTGTTTATTTTTTTATTATGTAATCCCCCTTACTAACGAACAAATAAATACAAAAATTACCCATTTAAGTGCACAGTGTGGAGTTTTGACAAGTGATCCTAGCTCAGTAATTTCTAGAGCTCTCAAAATGTTGGCAGTGTTTGAATTCCAAGTAGCAGAATCTAGAGTCCTCATGAGACACCAAGGCAGAGTAGAACCCCAGAAGAATCTGTGTCTTAGCAGAACTAAAATAGCCCAGAATAAAAATATTCTACCTTAGTAAAACTTAAAAACCATCTTCAAGGCCGAGGCTAATTTTAACCAGTAGAATAAAGTCTAACACTTTCTGAAAGAAGACCACAAAATCTAGTACTCAACAACATGAAATTCACAATGTCTATTATTCGATCAAAAATAGTTTGAGGGGGGAGCAGAAAAATGAGGCCATAATCAGAAGAAAACTCATTAAATAAAAACACTCACAAATGACAGAGTGATAGAATAATCATGCAAGGACATTAAAATAACCATCAAAGGGACACCTGGGTGGCTCAGTTGGTTAAGCGACTGCCTTCAGCTCAGGTCATGATCCTGGAGACCTGGGATCGAGTCCCACATCAGGCTCCCTGCTCGGCGGGAAGCCTGCTTCTCCCTCTCTCACTCCCCCTGCTTGTGTTCCCTCTGGCTGTATTTCTCTCTGTCAAATAAATAAAATCTTTAAAAAAAAAAGCCATCAAAAATATGTTAAAGATTTAAAGGAAAACATGACAATAATGAGAGAAATGGGTGTTGTAAAAAAGAATTAAATAAAATTTATAGAGGTAAAAAATATCTAAAATGAAACAAAATAAATGTATGGGATTAACAGGAGATTAGAGACTCTAAAAGAAAAATCAGTGAACCTGAAATCATAATATAAATTATCCAAAATGAAGTACATGGAGGAAAAAAAGATTACTAGCTTATTAGCATCCTGTAGTACAATATTAAGAGTTGTAACATATATATAATCGAAGTCCAGAAGGAGGGAGTGGATATGTTTTTAAAATTAATGTCAATGTTGCTTTTTTTAAATATTTATTCCTAAACAGAATAAATGCAAAGAAAATGACACAAGTTTACATCATAATCAAATTTCTGAAACCAGTGGTAAATAAAACAAAACAACCAGTCGTATTGGAGGAGGAGACATCACAGAGAGGAAAAAAAGACACATCATATGCAGAATTACAAAGACAAGAACCTCTTCAGAACCCTCATTAGTAACTATGTGACCCAGAAAACATGAAACAAGCCTTTTAAAGTACTGGAAAGAGAACTGCGAGTGGAAATCTTTTCAAAATGGGTTGCTAAACCCAGAAAAAATTCCTTCAAAAATGATGGTGAATAACTTGTCTAATCATGAAAAAATCATCAGATAAACCCAGACTGAAGAATATCTGATCAGTATTTTTTTAAATATTTTTCTGAAAATTTTTTAAAGATTTTATTTATTTGTTTGACAGAGAGAGAGATCACAAGTAGGCAGAGAGGCAGGCAGAGAGAGAGGAGGAAACAGGCTTCCTGCTGAGCAGAGAGCCCGATATGGGCCTGGATCCCAGGACCCTGAGATCATGACCTGAGCAGAAAGCAGAGGCCTTATTAACCCACTGAGCCACCCAGGTGCCCTGATCAGTACTTTTTTAAGACTGTCAAGGTCATGAGAAACAAGGAAAGAATGAAAAGCTGTCACAGACCAGAGGCCACTGAAAAGACATGACAACCAGCTCTAGAAATTACTAAGCTAGGATCTCTTTCTCTATGTGTCTCTTTCCCTGTGTCTTTCTTGCCCTTCTCTGGTCCTTTGTATTGTGAATTCCAGGAGCCTGGGCTTCCTCAGTTTTTAACCTCCATTTCCCCAACTTAGTACAGAAACTATTATCCTGCATCATAATCAAGAATTGCACACTTGGAAATCCAGGGCAATTATAGAAATACTTCCTTTACTTTCTGTTTCTCAGATATCTTAGTCTTATACTATCTGTAATCTAATGTAAAAAACATGTGTTTCTTTTACATACCTAGTATTTTGTTTTGTTTTTTAGCTTTTTTGTGATAAGAAGGAGTCTAGTTCCATTTAATCCCAGGTCTGGGAGCAGAAATTCATCCTTCTTATTTATACCCTCTCCATTATCAAAAGCTTAAATTCTAATTACTTAAAATCTATATTCTTCCAGTCGCCTTTGAAATGATCACCTTGACCATCTAGCCTCCACATCCCTCCCCAGAGCATTTTTCAGACTATTGTCAGATTAATCTCCCATTAGTACCCCTTTCTTCACACCATTCCACTTAAAAAAAATGTTATTGATTCTCTCTCACCGATCACATTTAATAAAATATGAAAGTTAACATAGGTGCTGATTGGCTCTTCCCAAGCATATTTCCTTCTACTTCCTGTGTGTGCTAACTACTCTAGAACAATTGGTCAATTTACTATCCTGATGTACACCATGTACACGCTGGCTTCATTCAGAGCTTCTTAATTTTTCTTTTCATTTATCCAACTCTGCTGAGTTTTTAAGGCTCAACTACTTTCTCTTTGTTTAGGATCCTGCTATATTGTAGGAAACTTTTTTTCTTTCCATGTCACAGGAGAGAATGCCCTAGTCCTTGGGTCTCATGCATAGCGGTTTTATTAGAGCCTCTCATGCTTAAGTATGACCCAGGAGGATAAAAGTCTACAGGTCCATGAGATTCTGCTTCTGTCCCAGAGAATTTGAACAACTCTCTCAGCAAAGATGATTCTTTCCTTATTAGAAAGTCTCATTCAAGCTGATAAGAGAATGAAATTTACTCCATAACATTTTTATATCAATAGGTATTATAAAACATAGTACCTATCGTGGATTAGCCTTATTTAGATATCATAGCTTATCATCAGGAAAGTTACACTCTAAACTAAAATATAGGTCTTTTTTTAAGCTACTATTTTATATTTAAAATATAGGTTTCAAAACACATGAAGTAGAGACCAATAAAAGATAGTTTACAAATGAACATATGTATATGAACATATATGAAGAATATACATGTATTCTTCCAAAAATGGAGTATCTTGGATATTATCTAAAAGTCTGAGTTGGTGCAAATATTTGAACCTTGTGCATCAATGAAACCTGATTCCACTTTTGGCAAGATATGGTCATCTATGGTTTCAAGTGCTTTCTGTAGCAAGTCATGACAGAAACACCGCAGGGGCAGCTCTTCTGTTCCAGTGCATGCATTATTTGGAATTGAGATAGAAGAAAAACAAACAGGTTTCCAGGGCAGGATATGGAAGAGTCAGGAAGCTCCTTCTTCTCCTCAGTCACCATGAAGAAACTGAAGTAGGAGCTGCTATGTCATTTGGTCCTCCAGGCCCTTCTGATTGGTATTTGTTGCTCTCATGGTTGCTGGATGGGTCTTCCCCAAACTAGTGTTTTTTTCTTTGGAAATTCTGGTTTCAAAGATTGCCATAAAACTTAAATAGTTTTTCCCCTTCTGGTATCAATAACACTACCATTTTGTAGTATATATGTATACACTGGGTGTTAATTTATGGGTATTTTGCATGTATACATGTGTGCATGCCTCTGTGTATATGTGTGTGTGTGGGTGTATTAAGAATCAGTCACTAGCTTTCATGAAGAAAGGAATGTTGCCAAGTAAATATGCATATAAATTCCTATTTATTGAAAATGTAACTATTATAGCAACATTAAAACAATCAATGTTTGTCCAATTATTTTCTGCAAGCAGTATAATGCATTGCAGCCTAGTTTCTCATTAGATTAAATCAAACTGTTCTTAAATGCCATTTTACCAGCTGTTACTGGATAAAGGGTGAACGGAACAGTTTGTAGTGGCAAATATGTAGCTCTCTGGCAAGTGTCCTTGCCAACATTGCTACCAGCTGTGTATATTGTTTATAAAAAACAAATGCCCTTAGTGGTTTTTCTTAAATTTTATGCAAGTGTGTTTTTTTCCGGGTTATTTTGCATGTTTCTTGGACATAAAAATGTTGCCAAAGCCTGTAAAATCAGTCAAATTCAAATCATAATTGTAAGCACTTTCAGCTTTAATATAGAGTAAAATGCAAAAATTCAATCAGTAAAAACTAGATGTGTCAAAATAGAGTCAACTAGATTTCCCAGTTCCCCCAGATAGATCTGTACATAGCAGCTTTTAAAAAATATTCTACATTTCCAATAGTCTAAACTGGGATCTAATCAAATAGTTAATAATCAAAACTTCTTAAACACCTTCCCAATGTGATATGGAAAGGACATAATGCCCATCTTTTTGCCTTTTTTCCTAGTTTTAAATAATTTTTTCTTCATTTGAGTCAAACTTTTTTCCTTACAGATAAGAAATCAAAAGACTGTTCAACAACTTATTAGTAGGCAGGACCCTCAGATCACATAAATTCCAAAGATATTTATATTATGCAAATGGCATTTGGTTATTGGAGGTATAGACTGCAGCATCTGACCTCAATTCCAATTCACCTTGCTATATCTTGTTGAACAACAAAGTTTTTGTAAGTTATAAAGCACAAGGGAAATACTAAATGTTAACATTTTAAACTAATAAAAATGAACTTTTGCTATAGATTTTTATAAAGGTATCACAAAGAGCATTTAGATTTCCATCGACCAATAAGTCAGCCTAAGCATGTAAGTATGTATTAGGGGATATAAAGGAGTAATTATTCCCTCATCTTATTATCAGCCTCCCCTTATTTTTTTTCTTACCATCCTCTTCTAACATTTTAATTTCTCTATGAACAAGAATACACACACACACACACACACATATCCACATATATACACGTTATTATTATTTAGGGAAATATAAGAAAATGTTTGCTTAACTAAATAGAAAGTTAGTTTATATTGCCTGCCTTTAAAGTGTTCATTCTCAGCTTAATACTTAGATATCTTTTCAACATATTGAACTCACTGTTCCTTCTGGGTCTCACCATGAATTTCACCACATACCTGAACCCTGAAATAAACCATTCTGATCACTAGATTGATGATTTTTAAAGAAATCGGAAACCAGGAAAATAATAATGAATCTGCCGAAGTTGCGGTATATCAATATTATAGTTGGAACTGAGTAATGGCTGCCCTACCCATAGATACCTACCTTTACCAGAATCACTCCCACTCCTTAGTGTCTTATATCAGTGCACTTCAGGCACTTGCTTAACTGATGGGTCATGGGTAACTACATTTGAAACTCCTGGGAAATACTGAGAGTGGCTGGAAACATTTCCTCAAGAGCCAGAGTCAATGGGGCGCCTGGGTGGCTCAGTTGGTTGGATGACTGCCTTCGGCTCAGGTCATGATCCCGGAGTTCTGGGATCGAGCCCCACATGGGGCTCCCTGCTTGGCAGGAAGCCTGCTTCTCCCTCTCTCACTCCCCCTGCTTGTGTTCCCTCTCTGGCTATGTTTCTCTCTGTCAAATAAATAAAAATCTTTAAAAAAAATAAAAAGAGCCAGAGTCAAAACATAAAATAGTACATGCTTTGTGGCTATTGAGGTCATACTCTGAACACATCCATAATGTATTCTTTTAGGGTTTTTCTAACCAAACATTTTATTTTCCTGCTTCTGGGGCTCTCAAATAGCTCTTTAGGATTCTACTTCCCGGTGTAATCTTTTACCACTGACACTCACTGTCCTTCCACAGCTCTTAAACAAAAGCTAGACTGGAAGACTGATATCTGTAGGACACAGAAAAGCTGTGCCTGTGTCTTTTTCACCATTATCTAGCAAGGCTCTGGAAAAATAAGGCCATCTGATAATTTAGTAAGTGAAATATGGATGAATTATTTGAAAGGATTTTGAGTATGCATGGTTTGCTGGGGGAGAGTGGATGGCTGGTTAATGTTCCTACAACTCTGCAATGAGGAGCAAAGAGCCAGAAAAAAATGTTCTGTTATTTCTCCTGCCCTACTTTGGCCTAGTTGCCTTGTATACTTTGTCTCGGTATATTAGCTGCATAAGAGTCAGGCCTTGATGAAGTTTTTATCTTACCTGGGTATTGAAACTGCTTGTCTCCAACAGTTACAGTTTCCATTTTTCATCCTTTCTTTATTCTGGAGATCCATCTGCAGCAAGGTACTCATTGACAATGACAGTCAGCACTTCTCCCTGGGCTTTAGCCTATAGGCTTGGCTCCCATTTGTTCCCTGAACCTGCTTCCCCAGCTGAACCCAGTCCTTTTGCTCCTTCCTTGGTTCTTTCCTCTCTGTCAGGTCTTGGAAGGGCAATTTGCTTCCTTACAATCATCAGTTTGGTCTTTGTCATTTTTTTGTCCCTGAATACTGCCTTCCACCATATCCCTTCACTCCATGCCTCACCACACTTCTGACTCAGCGTCAAGGCAACTCTCTCCTTGCCTTGGAAAGAAGTATAAACATAACAATCCTACACAAAACATCCTGTCCTCATTTGCCCTTAAGTTATTTTGCTTTCCTCAATCTTCCACATCCTTTTCCAACCAGTATCTATTTCTTTTTACCAGTTTTTCCATTGATTTGGGGGCAGATTTGTAAATTGACCATTTGAAAGTTTAAATTTGAGGTTATCATTTTGACACTAATTAAGAATTGAGAAAAGTATACTTTGGATTATTTGGATAACCACCTTTTAACTAGGTCACTGCCAAACCGTTTTGGTGTCCACATTTCAGTTTGGGTTTACTATACACAAATAGCACTGCTTTACTGACCCCAGGTTAATGCAAAAATAACAAAAGCAGAATAAATATGCAGATGATACTGACAAGTCAAAAGAGTCTAAATAACATCATAGATAGAATGCCACGTAAATAAATATTTTTGCAGTAATTTATATAAAGACAAGTGTTGGGAAAACTGAGTCATCACAACAAAATAAGTGATAGTATAAGCATGATAAACCCAAAATATTTTTTGTGGTAGCAACTGGCATCAGACAAACCAACATTTTGTTTTTGGAAAACAACATCACTTGGCACATGAAATTGTTAATTTGAACTGTTTGGTTTGGTAGACTTTGGATTTTATTTCTAAATTTTAATTTGCCTTTTTATAAGAGTTGTGTATGGATATGATTTATGGATAGCTTCATATTTGAAGATATTTAAGTAAAGTTCTAATAAACATGACAACATCAAAAATCCATGATTAAAACAAAAATAAAAAGAAATTTGGGGCAACACTGACTTCCTCTTCCTTCCAAGCTTTAACCACTGTTGCGCCTTCTTAAAGTCTTTTCTTGGAAGGCTTATCTCCAATTATAGAATGCAATTAAGTTCACTAATTCATCTGTAATAAGGATAAAAGAAAAATATTAAATCACAGATTTTTGCAATCTGCCACCTACCCCTACCTGCCAAAGGAAATTCTTGGTCCCCTAATCCATTCCCTACTCCAAACTCCTCAGTTGGACTTCCAAGAAATAGTGAGGATCTACCAGGTAATAGAAAAACTGAAAAGCTGAAGGAATAAGAAAGCTTTGATGAATTTTTTTTTATTTAAAAATGAAAATAACCCTGAAAGCAAAGCTGGAAAAAAACACTTCAAGAAAAGAAAACTGCAGGTCAATATCCTTTACAAACACTGGTGCAAAAGTCCTCAACAAAATACTAACAAGACAAATTCAACAGTATACTAAAAGAAATTATATACCATGAGCAAGTGAGATTTATTCATGGAATGCAAGGATGGTTCAACATACAAATATCAGTCAATGCAATACAACACAGTAAAAAAGAAAAAATGATCATCTCAATGGATGAAAATAAATAATTTGCCGAAATCCAATACTTTCTCATGATAAAACACCCAATAAACTAGGACTAGAAGGAAATTACCTTGACATAACTAAGGTTATATTTGAAAAACCCAGAGCCAACGTTGTACTTAATGGTGAAGGACTTTAAGACTAAGATAGGAACAAGAAAAGAATGCTGCTTTTTCCACTTCTACTCAACCTAGTATTGGAAGTCCTTGCCAGAACAGTTTGCAAGAAGAAGGAATAAGAAGAATCCAAATTGGAAAGAAAGGTATAATTATTTCTGTTCACAGGTGAACATCTTAATGATATCAATCCTACTCAAAGCAATTGAAAGATTTAATGCAATCCTAAGCAAAATTCCAATGACATCTTTGCAGAAATAGAAAATTTCATCCTGAAATTTACATGGACTCTCAAGGGACCCTTCACAGCCAAGACAATCTTGAAAAAGAACAAAGTTGGACATCTCATATTTCCTGGTTACTAGAAAGCTACAGTACCTAAAACTGTAGAACTGGCATAAAGACAGACAGACACACTGATGGGACAGGAAAAAGAACCCAGAAACAGACTGCTGCATATATGGACATTTTTTTCATTTTCATTTGAATGAATGAATTTTCAATAAAAGAACTATGACAACTCAATGGTAAGAAGTTTAGAACACACTAAATGGTGTTGGGAAAATGGAATATCCAGATGCAAAGTAATGAAATTGAAGTCTTCACACCTAGTAGGATAGCTAGTATTTAAAACAAAATAAAACAAAACAAAACCCAAAACCAGAAAAGAACAAGTGCTGGTGAGGATGTAGATAAATTGAAACCCTTGTGTACTATTGGTGAAAATGTGAAATGCTACAGCTGTTATGACAAACAGCTTGATGGGTGATGAAAATTAAGTAGGGCACTTGTGATGAGTACTAAGTGTTATATGTAAGTGATGAGTCACTAAATTCTATTCTGAAATCAATATTACACTGTATGTTAACCAACTAGAATGCAAATAACTATTTTAAAAAGAAGAAAAAAGAAAAACAGTCGGCAATTTCTCAAAAAATAAAGTTACCATAATATATGCATTTGCAATTCTGAGTATATACCAAAGAGAACTGAAGCAGGTTTCAAAAAGATATTTGTAGGGGCGCCTGGGTGGCTCAGTTGGTTAAGCGACTGTTTTCGGCTCAGGTCATGATCCTGGAGACCCTGGATCAAGTCCCACATCAGGCTCCCTGCTCGGCAGCAGGCCTGCTTCTCCCTCTCTCAGTCCCTCTGCTTGTGTTCCCTCTCTAGCTGTGTTTCTCTCTGTCAAATAAATAAATAAAATCTTAAAAAAAAAGATATTTGTATATCTATGTTCATAACAGCATGAACAGATGAATGGAAAAATGAAATGTAGCACATACATAAAATGCAATATTATGAAGCCTTCAGAAGGAAGGAAACTTTGACACAGGGAGGAAACTTGGAGAAATTATTCTAGATGCAATAAGCCAATCACAAAAGGACAAATATATGATTCCACCTACATGAAGTACCTAGAAGAGGCAAAGTCACAGAGACAGGAAGCAAAAAGGTGGTTACAAGGGGATGAGAGGAATGGGGAGTTACCGTTTAATAAGTACAGAGATTCAGCTTGGGAAGATGAAAATGTTCTAGAGATGGACATTGGTGATAGTTGCACCACAGTATGAATACACTCAGTGTCACGAAAAATGTATGTTTAAGAATAGTCTCAAAGGGGGTGCCTGGGTGGATCAGTTGGGTAAGCAACTGCCTTTTGTCTCAGGTCATGATCCTGGAGTCCTGGGATGGAGTCCCGGAATGGAGTCCCGCATTGAGTACTGCATGGAGTCCTGCATTGGGCTCCTGGTTCTGCAGGGAGTCTACTTCTCCCTCTGACTTTCACCAATTTCATGCTTTCTCTCACTCTCTCTCTCAAATAAATAAATACTACCTTTTTTTTAAAAAAAAGAATGGTCTAAATGGTAAATTTTACATTATATATATTTTCTACAACAATAAACAATAAGTGCAAGGAAGAAGAGAATAAAATTGAAATGAAAGACAAGGGATTTAAGGAGATGAGCAGTCTGGATTTGAATGTAAATTTAGGCAGGGGGTTGAAAATGAAGGAGAGAGATTTGGAGGAGGGAAATGTTCACAGTCCATGTAGAAAATATTAAGAATATTGAAGAACTGAGTAGAGATAATTTTGAAAATCTTTTGCTATATATTCAAATTCATTTTCTTTTGTTAACAATCTTAGAGCTATGTCAGTGTTGAATTACATCTCTTGCATTTGGTTAAGAAATTCTTTTTAAATGAAATCCATACAAAGCACCACACAAAACACAAGGTATTTTTGTGTTTATACACTTGTTCAACATTTGTTAAGAACCTATTATATCTCCTCTTAAAATAATTTCAGATATCAGAGGTCTAGATATATGACTTATATTAAGTAATGAGTGTTTATTCTTGTTTTCTAAAATAAATGTAGACTTGTGCATATCCTCCTTTGAATTGACCTCATCCAGATTATTCCAAAATATTTTTGTAGATTTTTCTTAAGCATTATATCTTTTCATATTTGATTTGCTTACTTAGGAAAACATGGGAACATTGAAAAACAAAGAATGACCTCTTGTAGTGGAGAAAAGCTATTCTATTTGAAATATCCTATTTTTAGAATAATAAATGAACAAAGAGAATGAAAAAGGGCAGAATAAACATTTCATTTGACAATCTGTCACATACAAAATCGAGCAGCAAGGCTGTGTGTGATGAACAGACCAATCCTCCACATATGGAAGAAACAATCATTTCTCCTTGAATGCTCTTGCTTTTATTCTTCGTCCCCAATTTTCTGAAAGTCTACAAACACAGAACATATAAATGTGAATAGAGGAAAAAATGAGGACATGGAAAATTCAAGAGCAAATGTGTAAATTTAATTTATCACTGAAGAATATAAGAAATGTGTATAGATAGCTTAAAATTATGTTTTCATCCACTTAGGATAACAAGAGTTTTCAGGTTTCTGTTGAAATAAGTTCAAGAGGAGAAATTTCTTTCTATTCAAAACATTTCAAGTTAAATTCAACTGAAATAGCAAATTAGCTTTCTTCTCAGGGAAACACCTAAATTCATCTATTCTTCTTTAAAGATTTTTTTTTCGAAAAGAAAGAAATTTCTTCTGATGAACATCCTACAAATGTTTGATTGATGCTATCAAAAAATTGCATCTCTTCCAGCCTTCTGAAACCTTGGTTCCACTCAGCAAAACTTGTGTCTTTGGACGGCTCTCTCATTTCCATTTGCTTTTATTACTCCATCAGCCTTCTCAAGACCACTGCCTAGGATCTTGTACTCTATTCCTCTCCTGCAAATGAACTCAACAGTTTATTGCCTCAGGGTTTTGCCTAATTGCATACATTTCAACACATCCTTATTCTCTTTACAAAAGTGCTTAATCTCATCACATATCCATTTCTGGGATGATATAGAGTGGCCCATGAATTGACTATTATTAACAATAATAGCTGCATTAGAGTTCTCCAGAGAAACTGAACCAATAAGGTATATGGATAGAGACAGATACAGAAATAGAGATAGAGGAGAGGAGATTTATAATAGGAACTGGTTTATGCAATTGTAAAAAACCGAGAAGTCCCATGACCTGACCCCTGCAAACTGCTAGAGAACCAAGAAAATCATTCAGTCCCAGTCCAAAGGCCTGAGAATCTGGGGCTGATGGTCTTAAGTTTGGGTCAAGTTCGAAAGCCCCAAAATAGGAGCTCTGATGTCCAAAAGCCAGAAAAGATGTCTTGCACAAAGAGAAAGAGAGAATTCTCCCTTCCTCTGACATTTTGTTCTATTCAGGTCCTCAGTGACACACCCCGAATAATGTTTTGCCAATTTCTGGGTTATTCCTTAGCCCAGTCTAGTTGACACATAAAATTAACTATGTCCTCGTTATTGGAGTGCATTATGTGTAGAACAGTGTGCTTGCTGTTATATATTTGGAGAAGCAGCATAGTCCAATGGTTCAAGGTCCGAACTCCGGATTCAAACTGCCTGGTTTGAAATCTTGACCACCTATTCCGTGCCACTTACTAGTACGTAATCTGGGCAAACTAGTTCACCTCTCAGTGCCTCAGTTTCCTCCTCTGTAAATAATACTATCTCTTAGAGCTGTTATATGGATTAGATGAGCTATTAGTAGTGCTTGCTCTTTGCTAAGTAAAAATATATTTACATGGATTACATTCTGCACATCTTAAATAAAGTGTTTGAATATCCTAAATACTTAATAAAATGTGGTTCTTTTTAAACCGTGTTTAGGTATATTCCTTTCTAATACTATTAATATGATTGATAACTGAGAAACAGAGCACTGAAATCAAGAGTGAAGCTCAACACCTAGAAGTCAGCCTGAACCAGAGCTTCCTTCTTCCTTGGCCAATCCCAGGGATGGATGTTTCTATAATAGATGGAGCAGAATTGGGAGAGCTTTCTGGGGCTGTGAGAATAAGTAGTGTCTTCTCAGGAATTTTTGCTGTTCTCCTTCTCCACATAGTGGGACTTCCTCTGTCTCAGGCACTGTGAAGAAGAAATACAGTGGCAAATTCTGTGACCTGTCTGTACCTTTACATGATAAGCTTGGGGGGTCACAATGCACAGTTTGAGAAATATTCATTGATGAGTGTGGCATATGGGACAAACTCAAAGGCCAACCTGAGGTTGAGATATACAGTGTTTATTGCTTTTCAGCTATTTACTATGTGCCTTGCTTTGTCAGCAAAGGCTGGTAGATTGGTCTTTGATAATTGTTCTTGTAACTCATGTTAGTTATTGGTCTGTGATCTTAATGTTTACAAGTTGATTTTCTGATGATATGCTCCAATATTTTTATATATACCAGAGTCACTAAGTATTGGTCTATAATTTCTAATCCTTAAAAAAATTTTAAGCAAATATTTACAGAGATCTCTCCTATCTTTTAAGCATCTTTCCCATCCTCTGTACTTTCTCAGGACAACTCAGCCAATTCCTTATTATACTAAAGGGTGATGGTCGTCAGTCATGCTGAGATAAGTACATGTAAGTATTCGAGATGATTGGACTTACTGCTTGGACTTAATCTTGCTATCCTTCCTCTTCATTCCTCTTTCACTCCCTTTTTTTCTTCTCACCTTTCTACCTTCCCTTTTATTTCCTTTATTATCCGAGTAAAAATAAAGTCATGTAAAAAATTACTTACTACACACTTCCTTGAATTTTCTATCCCTCCCATAATGGAGTCCTGCTAAGCCTCTTCCATTCCAAATCCACTAAGCAATGCTACTTCTCTCGGTACCACTTAGAGGGCAAAATTAACAGTCCTGGGAATCCAAGAAAAAGTTAGAGCTGAGCATGTCTTACCTTTTTAACGTGGATCTATAGCAAAAAATAATCCATATTTATAAAATATATATCATATATTATATACATATGTCTCCCAGAAAACACTCATACACACAACTCATACACAACTGAAACAAAACTTTATTACAAACAAAATATAACTTTATTGCATATATTAGAGGCTATATTCTATTCTATTCTATTTAAATATAAGAAATACTGGTCATGAGCTACTAAATTCATTTAGTGAACTACAAATGGGCTGTGGTTTGTAGTTTGAAGAATCCTTTCCTAGAGCTGCCTAGACAAAAGAGTTAAGAACCAGCCAGTCTAGAACAACTAAAAGAGATGCAAGACAGTAAAAAAGAGGTCTTTTCTCTTTTCATGAAGAGTTGTGTGTTTGTGTGTGTGTGTGTGTGTGTGTGTGTGTGTATAAATGCATGCTATATTACAGTACATTGCTGGTTAATTTTAAAAATCAAAATGTATTTCCTTGGCCATAGTGTATCAGTCAACACACCAAGATATTTGGCCAATAAAGGCATTCACCATAAGAAAGTTCTTTTCATGTAGCCACAGCCACTGCTAATGTGGTTCTCTTGTTTAGGAACACAGACATACAAAAAGACCCATCCTTCATATAAATTTTTGTGGTACATATTAAAGGTACTGGGAAGGGGAAGTAGGGAGCTGGAAGGGGTTTTGCTTTGCAAAGTTTGCTTTCAAAGTCTAGAATTTGAATTTTTCCATAGACTGGACAACAAAAAAATTGAATCCTTTTTTACTGATATGCAATATTAGTTCTTCCTTTCTTTTTTAAGAAAATTAGCTGGACTTGACTCTTAGATGAATAATATTTACATTTGTATCACTCATAAATGGCATATTAGTGCATATGTAAATATGTGTATCCCATTTGTGCTTTTGTTGCTTTATTCTCCTGGAGAAACTGAAGTTAGGAAGCTAAGAACTGCCATAACTACCTTGGAAAGAAGGCATCGACATTAAACATAATAATAACAATTAAGACTTTGAGTAGAAGGAGAGAGCTGAAGGGTTTGTTGTGCAAACACAAATAAGAATGTAGGACTCAGGGTGCCGGGGTGGCTCATTAAGCCTCTGTCTTCGGCTCAGGTCATGATCTCAGGGTCCTGGGATCAAGTCCCACATCGAGCACTCTGCTCTGTCTCTGCCTGCCTCTCTGCCTATTTGTGATCTCTCTCTCTGTCAAATAAATGAATAAAATCTTAAAAAAAAAAGATTGTAGGACTCAGTCAGGTAGAAAGCAAACCATGGCAAGTGAAGAAATTGGAATCAAGTTCAAGATTCATTAGGTTAAACAGGAGCAGTTAGAGCTGAGCATGTCAGGGGTGGGCTAGAAAAGATATAGACTTTAGATTTGGAAAGTAAGAGTGATTTTAGCTGAAGAAATGAAGAAGTCTATGCTGGAACTAAGAGATATTTAGAAAAACATAGAAATAGTCTTAGAAACTGAGTTTGGGTGGAGTTCAGTCTTAGTGAGGACAGTGCCCAAATAGAGGAATCATATTTTGTAGCACAAGAGGAAGTAGATGGTGGAGGTGGCTACTCAGTTGGTTAGTTTCGTTTCATTCAGAGTCGTGTCAAATCAGATAGCCTCTGCAATCAGCAAAATATAAAAGGTGAGAAACCCCATGTATCCTGGCTTTTTCAACAGATAGTTTACAAAGGAGGACAGATATCATGGAAGAGACATAAGACATATATCAACCAAAAGTAATCCATGGGCCTTCTTTGTATCCTAATTTGGGCAAATTATCTCATTAAAAAAGTGTATGGTATTATTGGGGAAATTTTGTTTCTCTAACATTTGATGATATTAAGAAAGTACCATTAATTTTTGAGATGTGAAAATGGTACATGGGTGTTATTTATAGAGTTATCTTTTAGCAATAAATGCTAAAATATAAGTATGAAATTATTTGATGTCTGAGATATTCTTTGAAGTAAAACAAGGTTACAGGCAAATTCAAGTATCTGATAAATATTGCAGGACCCAGGAAAACACAGGTATTTGCTGAGCACTTGGTCGTGAAGCAGGTGGGCCATGGAAGTTCTGATTTTGTGGCTATGAAGAGGACCAACAGTGCTCTGTGTACAAAACTATGATAACTTATCAAGTATCTTAATTCATGTCCATTTAAATCTGATTAATTATAATTTAAGTGTGCTTGAGAAAAAAAATTCTTAATGGGAGGATTCGACTGATCTATCTTTTCTCTTGTTCTTTCTCCGCACCATCCATGTCACCATTACCACACTCTGCACCACTCAACTCTGTAAGTTCAAGTGCTGAGTTTTCCTCCAGCTCAAATGCCATCTCTGCAGGAAACTACATACAGCTTCCTCATATGGAGGAGTCTCTGTCTTGATGTCTTTTACAGCACTTACATGCCCTGCAAGATAGCATAGCTACATAGGTATGTATTCATAGCCTTTACTTAACCAGAAGCTTCTCGAGGGCAAGGTCCATTCCAATCTAATATGTCTTTGTACCCAGCCAGCACATTGCCAGGCCCCCAGAAGGCCACTCATAAATAAATAAATAAATGCCTGCCCTATGAACAAATATGTTGAATCAATGGCAAGTGCAAAATTTCCAGACAAAGAAAGGCAAAAGCAAAACAACAGCATCACTTTGGATTTCTGAAGTCTTCATAGATGAAAGGATTCTTTCAGACTTAATTAACAATAAAAACTTCATCAACTCATAACAGCAACTAGTTTCAGTTGCAGCCTTTTCACAGAACATCCTCTTCCTTCCATAGCAGATTAACAGCCACATTTTGTAGAATGGTTTGCTCATAAGCTGTCAAAACTCAAACAGCTCTTCTGTACATAAAGCAAGATAAACTGAAGTTGGAATTGGCTATCCTGGAAGTTAAACTACTTCTCTAAACACGGAATGCATGTTTACTGCTTCATGAGCCTGTTGGCAGTTTCCCCAAAATGACCAACATTAGAGCCATGTAAACATTTTGAAGATTACACTACAGCCATCCTTATCTTTTCTCTTCTGTAACGATTACTATAATGCATTCATTATGGAAAAGCACGCCCTAACAATGCCTCACTGAATTTTAAGGGAGCAGTGGTTGAGAGAAATGCTGTGTGTCCAACGACTATTAAGAAATCAAGATGTACAGACTAAAACTTATTTTCAAAGAAGTTAAGTTGCAGAAAGTCTCTAGGGTTTTATACTGTTTGGGCTAGTTTATATCCTAGTACTAAATATTTTAATAGCTGGAGTAAAGGCTGTCAAACATTTTTAAATCATTTAAGTTTTAAACAGCCATATTTTAAAACAATAGAGGATGACCAAATTGGCACATCTTAAATGAGGGATATTTTCTGTGGATTTTTTTAAGCTGTGGAAATGTAATTATTGCAACTTTATTGGAATGAAAAAGAAAGAGAACCGATTTTTGTTTCTAGAAGTGATATATGTTTCCATATCTGATATAAGCATCAGACACTGAACATTTTATTTATTCTCACAGTAGTACCGATAGGTAGATAGATGTGGCAGCAACTAGCTATTTCCTCCTCAAACTGTTTCCTTTGGGCAGGGAATAGGGTAAGGCAAGCAAGGTGTCTAGGGATGCAGAAAGTAAAGAGGTGCTCACTCTCCAGTTCCTGCAGGTGCCAGTCCTGCCCTCGGAAGACTCCGTACTTGCCTGACCTTGGGAACCAATGGCTCCTTAAGATTGCATCCGAGGAACCTTGCTTGCTTCACCCTGGATCCAGCACTTTCCTTTTGGGCAATTAGAAAATCTTTCCCAGCCTCCCAAATTAAGAGTTATCTTGGGACTGAATTCTGTCCAGTGGAATTATAGATAGAAGTTGTGCTTGCTCTTTCTAGTCGAACCTACAAAATCTTCTAAAGTACCATCTTCTGTGCTTATTTCTCCCATTAGCTGAGCAGAGAGGACTTCAATGCTATAGGGAAGGGCAGAACACCAATATGGAAGGCAGCTGGGTCGCTGCATTTCCTCTTAAAGAACAAATACTCAAGAGTGCTACCTAACCAGGGGCACTCGTGTTAGATACTTAAGTGAGAGAAACAGAAACTTTTGTTATCTTAAGGCAATAAAATTTGGTGGTTATCTGTCAAAGATTTGGCTTATTCAGGTTTATTGGAGGTTTGGTTCTCATTTTTCTACAGGAAATGAGGCTCAGAGGGACTAAATTAGCTACATATGGTCACATAGCCTATGCTGGTAGATCTAGGATTTGAACTCTATCGAACTGACTTTAAAGGTTCATTCTTATTCAACCTCCTCACATTATGTTCTAGAAATCACTAGAAGTGACGGTTGAGAGTTTACTTAATGAAGCAACTAAATCTTTCTAAATATGTATCCAATATACTATGTGATAGTTTCTTCAACACATTAAAACCACAGAGGTTTTAAGTTAGGAACTAAAATGGCATTATCGCTTATGTTAGGTCATTTTTGGTAGATAAACCTACTTACAAAATGCAGCACTGCTGTTTGGATTTGAACACTTGTAGCTTTCTCCCCCCCACTTCCCATATACATACACATGACAGTCCCTATACTTCACATTGGATCATCAGATCCTGCCAATTTCTAGAAGCTTCCTGGCTCTGCTTTCCATTAAATTCAGCCAGATTGTGGCTTATGGAAGTTGATGTAATAATAAGGTGTCACAAAGAAATATTTCCTCTACTTCTTTATTGATCTCCAAATTTTACTGGGAGAAACTTATATTCAAACAATGAAGCCATTATTATCTGTTACCCTTTCAAAAGGGAGTTCATTTAGAGATCCATATTCTGCAATATAAACAGATAAACAGGATCTACTTGGGGTCTGCTTGGCTTTTTGAGTAGAGAGGCAAGCCAACTACAAGGAACAGCACAAAGACAGAGCCAAAGACACAGCCTTTAGAAATTTGTCACTGAATCCATCCATCACTAAGTCTCCAAAAATGAGATCATGAGACCACTGATTTTTCTCTCTTCAAAGAAAAGCAGCAGAAGAGATGTGGACTCAAAAAATAAAATAATGAGAGATTTTAAAAAATTCTCCATGGTTTTAAGAAACAGTTCTATGGCAGTTTGCTTCACAATGTCTCCTAACCAGGAATGTGGAAACATCTGACTTTTTATGTTGTTTATTTTCAAATTGGATAATTAATCAACTTAGAAATCTTCAGTATTGGCTTCCTTAATTTAAAATGTGAAGTAGGGGCACCTGGGTGGCTCATTTGGTTAAGCAACTGCCTTCGGCTCAGGTCATGATCCCAGAGACCTGGGATCGAGCCCCGCATCAGGCTCCCTGCTTGGCAGGAAGCCTGCTTCTCCCTCTCTCACTCCCCCTCCTTGTGTTCCCTTTCTGGCTGTGTTTCTCTCTGTCAAATAAATAAAATCTTTTAATAAATAAATAAATAAATAAATAAAATAAAATGTGAAGTAATGTGACCTAATGGAAAATTATCATATTTGCTTTTGGAAGAGCATGGGTATTTCTTTGGTTCTTTCGAATACTAGATAAGTAACAATAGGAAAATCACTGACTGTCTTTAAGATTCTATTTCTCACTTATAAACTGAACACCTTAGTAACACTTAAATCAAAATGTATAGCCTTACAATGAAATTGATCATGGAGGGTAAAATTAATCAGGTATACCACCGTGCTTAGTGTGGACATTCCTTCATTTCATTTCATTTCATTATTTCTCTGTTTTTCAGGTTTTTTGATGTCACAAATTGAGGTATATATGTATCTGAGGTAAACTGAGGCATTCATAGACCTTAAGTGTAATAAGTCATTTTTTTAGAAAAACATTGCTTACTTAGTTTAGATAGCAAAAGCACCACAATTTTGACTACAATTTTCAGATAGAGTGACTTTTTCTAGATATATCTTTCAGCATTTCTTCTCTCCCTAGCCTGAGAACTCCAGAACAAAAACCATGCCTGTATTGTTCTTTTCTGTGTCTTCAGCATCTAGAACAGAAATTTATTAAAGCATACACATTCCTAGTATTCTGTTCTAGATGAATTCCTCATCACACTAGATCCACTCTCAAGATTTCAAATTATTTTTATGCTGAAGAATTAAAGTATGTATCTCCTGATCCTACATACACCCCTTCACACACTCAACCACATGTGTACATATCCTACTGAATTTTCTGCAGATATTGTTAAATTCAACAACTAACAGGGATCTCCTTACCTTCTTCCAAATTCTTACCCTTTCTCCTTTTTTTTTTTAAGCAAATAAGTACACCTTCATCTAGAACAAGAGTTAGCAAACGACAGCCAGAGAGCCAAATTTGGCCCACCCACTCAAAAATAAAGTAATATTGGGACACAGTCATCCCCATACGTATTAACTCTGGCTGCTTTTGGTCTTATAAAGCAGAGCTGAGTAGTTGCAAAAGAGATTTTATGACCTGTGATCTTAAAGTATGTATAATCTGGCCCTATGCAGAAAAAGTTTGCCAATTCATGATCTAGGGCAACCAAGGTAGAAATCCAGGGCAGATCATTGATGCCCCCCCCC